>CALSBV010012195.1:2043249-2126667 GCA_943590825.1 Bovichtus diacanthus | reverse complement strand
CTCTCTCTCTCTCTCCTTGTAGTCACCTCCCTCTCAGGGAGTGTACACACACTCCTGCCCTCTCCACTCCTGCTTGTTCACACACGCTCTCGGCTTCATGCTGCACGCACACACCCACCGTCTCCTCTGACTGTCTGTATGCACATCAAAGAAGAAGCTTGGTTAGACCTTGGACAGTAGTATACATTTGTGTATGCGTGGGTGTGCATGCATGTGTGTGTGTGTGTGTGTGTGTTCTCAGAAGGAGAAGCAGTGTTGATCCATGCGCTTGAAGAAAAGTGATTTTCTTTTTCTTTTTTTGTGGTTTTTTGTGTGGCTTGCCATTCGGACGCAGAGACATAACTTTTTCTCAGTCACTTAAGGACCCAGCGCTCCTTCTTGTGCCAGTGTCGACTCACTCGACAGGGTGAGTGCTGCTGAACTCCCAGCTGACTTTTCTCACACTCCCTCTTGCTTAATTGCACCATCTTTTCTCTCTCTCTTCCGTGTTGTCTCTCTCCTGATTTCTTCCATGTCCTACTCCCGTGGATCTGTCTCTGCAATTCTGTCATTGGTCTTTTACTCTTTTAGACCTGTGTGTGTGTGTGTGTGTGTGTGTGTGTGTGTGCGTGTGTGTGTGTGTGTGAGCTCACTTTTTCCCCTAGTGCTTCAAAGTCAGTGTGGATGTGCTTGAAGACAGGCTTGAACAAGATGAAACAAACATCTTTCTTCAAACCAGCTCGAATCACATTTGAAAAACTATTTTTAAAAAACTTTCCCTGCACAGATTCATTTGACAGCGGACTTGACGTGCGCTCCTTTTTTTTTTTTTTTTTTTTTAATTATCCAATTGCTCAAACTTGGACACGTAGCTCATTCGCTTCCAAAAGCATGGAAGTATTTTCTATTTTTTTGCTGGGAAAAAAAAACCGTCAATATGAAACTTAAGCCGTTCTACAACAGTGAAAATTACATCATCATCATCATCATCATCCACCGTCCCAGTCGAGTCATCTCCACCACCACAGCTGGCTATTTATGGAGGCGTCCACCCTTCAAAACACTGCATTCACTGAAATATGTGCCTTGTGGTTTGAATCGCAGTCTGTTCGAGGTCTCTTCATTAAGCCTGCTGTGTCCTATGTCTCACGTCAAGCCTTATGAACCTACGAGCAGCTATGTTTTCATCAGAGCAGCTCGTCACAGCTTGTGGAAGTGGAGCTTCAGAGCTTCAACCTCAAGACAAACCGTGTGCGTAAAGCAATCTATTGGAATGAATTTCCCATTGAATGCTTGGTCAGCGTTAGTGTCAGTATCTGTGTCTTGTGTCAGTTTACAGCAAGACTCTGTGTATAAGTGAATCCAATAATTGGATCTCATTACAAACTACGCATGGATGTTCTTTAGCATCAAATGGACCCCGTAATTGTTTACTCACGTTAATGGCGACATAATAGAAAACTCCCAAAGCTGATTTAATGTGATACTTGACCCCTAATAAGCTGCAATAGACTGATGGAAACACCATTAAAGGATAACTCCAGTTTATTATATCTATGGTCTCCGCCAAGGAGGTAATGTTTTCTGTTCGGTTTGTTGGTTTGATCGTCTGTTTGTCAGCAGGATTTTGTAACAAAATGAAACTTGTTGGAAGGGTGTGGCATGGGCCAAGAACCAAATAGACTTTGGATTGGATCCGAATCACAGGGCGGATACACGCATTATTTTTCACTTATGGAAAGGTCCTTGGCGGAGGTCTGCGCTCTCCGAGTGTCTTTCTGGAGTTTTCATAGTTTTTGGTGGTTATTTCTATCTATAATAACAACAGCACGCTCACCGCGTTGATTACCGAGATCTGGAAATGCAATTTTATTGAAAAAAAGAAAAAGAAAAGCCGCACTGTGCACATGTCACATGCAGTCGGATGATACAGGTCTTAAACAAACCCCCAGGTTATGTATTTGAAAGAGAAAATTAAGTAAACGGTAAAATTAGGATTATGACGTCTCATAAATATCCATCGAAGTTTACAGAGCTACTCTCTGGTTTTCACTCATACTTTATTACCAACACTTTAGGTTCACTTCTATTACTTTCATGAGCACAATGTTATGATAACTAATAGAAATGAAGGCCAAAACTCCCAAAAATAAGACCCAAGTTTGATCCTTTAATTACTGCGTCACATCCAATTCTACCAGACTTCTTCCTTGCCCAAACCTGGTGTTTACACAACCCACAGTGCAACTTGACTGCCAACATATTTAAACTTATTTTGTCCTTGAAATAGGCCGAAAGAAAAAAAGAAAAATCTCAATAAAAGAAATTCTTCTCAGTCGACTAACAATCGCACGATTTCGCCGACTAATCGATTTGTTGATTCAACCGACAGATGTGCGAAACTGTCGCGCAAAACCGCTACTTTTATATCTTGTGATTACCAGAGATGTTCTCATGAGTTTCATGGAAAAGAAGTCGTTCAGGAAGAAAAAAAGCATGGAAAAAACTTGCCCAAGACCAAAACGACCAATTAGTGGACAAATGGACTAAGAGGGGGAGCCCTGATGTTGACCGCGGTGTACAGATTCACAGATGCTGCCAAGGGAGAGAGAAAGTGTCTGATTAGGAACTCATTGTTTCTCCAAAACAACCCGATGTCTTGTCAGTACTTTGAAAATACATAATGTAAATCTCACAGCAGGTCGATTGGGCTCATTTATAACCTCCACACCCTGACCACCAGACTGTATATGTTAATCATTATATGACTTCTGTCTGTTCACCTGTAAAAACTGCCTCAAGAACAAAGGACTATTGTGAGCGAATCAAAAATGGCAGGTCTTCAAACAATGCTTTAAAAAAACGTGCCAGATATAATCATTACAGTAAAGCGGAGTCGGCCTAACGCATGGACTGGCATGCTTTTGACGAAACAGAAACTAAGATCTGTTTTTATGTTTGTGCATGACTGTGTGCATGTCTCTACAAACACACACACACACACACACACACACACACACACTGCACACTGCACACTGTCTGTTTTTTCAGGACTCTTTTTACAGCTCATGCAAATGCCGCATGCATGCACAAAGCTAAAAGCTTGTGCAGGTAAACAGAGCGACGCACTCGCAGACACACTCTTATCCTTTCACTCGTTCACACGTGTGCTCTAGTAGCAAATGAGGCAGCTATTGGATTACCGGTGTGACTGTTATCCTATTACAAGACAGAGGTTGAAAGGTGTCATCTGTGGATGTTAGCAGACGGTCTAAACCGAGGGAAGTGTGTCTCGCTCACACAGACGCACAGTGCACACGAGTACACGCAGACTGGTAACATCGTGGCATGCCTCTGCATTCCTCGTCTTGTATTTCACTGACTGTTTACAAAACATTACGTCTCCGGACTGAGAAGGCGGGGCTGCCGCGTGCTCGGGTTTTATATACGTTTTTGGATTGAGTTTTGGGTGTTGTGAGGTCGACCTTGTTAGGACGGGGGGGAGGGCCAAAAGTCCTTTGCAGAGAATCAGTTGGATGCATTGATAGTAGATCTGTGTCTCTCTGCTCATAGCTTTAGGCCCAACGCTACTTAAGTTACAGAGATCTTGACACCAGTAAGGAAACTTTGAACCCCACTTCCTCCTCCAGCACCGAGCCTTGGCAAGCCTAAGAGAGGAGTGGCAGCTACTGTACGCGTTTATGAGTTATGAAGTTCTGAAAAGACAGCTTGTAAGTGAGGAATAGGTGCATATGTGTATGCTTTGTCTATCTACAAATACAGACCCACACAAGAACTCTGGCAGAGCAAACCAGATGTACAATATATCTTTTCTTTTATGTCATATCTGTGTTTTCAGTTCAGTTTTATGACATATGTTTTATTTTTACAGCCCCCTTATTGCGGTTTCGGCTGTGAGTCACTGGTCACAGACTAAAATAGATTTCCCTCTGACAAAGAAAGACATAAAAGCCCGTCGAAGAATCCTCGTGAATTAAATCGTTTTTTTTCCCCCTGCTGTCAGTGAAACGTGCCCGACTGTCTTTTGATCAGCAGGAAGACGGTGTAAAAATAGCCAGAATGGTGTTTTCGTCATCAGTTCTGTGAGACAGCCGCCCACCATGTACCTGCTAGACGCAGCTGAAAGGAAGCTCGCCACCGGCCCGATTACAACCTGCTTTGAATGTGACAAGATGTCTCAGCTTTCTTGCCCTGGAAGCGCTTCCTCCGCTCTTGTAAGCCTCAGCAATACATGAATGCTGATTATATCAACCCATGGCATAGCATGTGCACAGCTTACGGAGCATTGCACCGACTGGTTGATTCATTCAACATTCTTGGTGAAATGTAGAAATTTAAAGCGAGTAGCAGTTTATTTCTCTCGGTGAGATCAGTAGTTTCCTCTCATGCCTTTTACGGATGTCCACCTTATTTGGTGTTGAGCATGTACAGGCTCATATGAGGAAGTTCTCTTTTTTAAAATATTGTTTTTGCAGAGCAGGTGGCACAAAGGGGTGATAATGATTAAGAATGCATTTTTCCACACGAGCGTTATCAGAGACGTTTTGAGTTTACTGAATGGAAAAAAACGTAACAAATTGCGTAACAAATGCAGCAAACCGCAATGGAATGCATGGCAGCAGGCCCAAAGTAAATGTAAATGGGAGTTCCTGTGTAGACCTGAAATGATTGACTAATATGATAAATTGATTGACACAAAGTGAAATGGCAAATATTTTGTGTGGAGCTCAAAATGCCATGAATCCTCATAACTTGGCAGATCCTCTGACTTTTCCTCCAACGCCACCAAGAGGCTGGTGTTTGGGGTCATGAGTGAAATTCTTCAACAACTATTGGATAGATCGTCATTGCATTTGGTTCACGCATTCATGTTCCCCATCGGATGAATATCTGTGTGTGATATCTTTGGTGATTCAAAACACCTTGGAACGACATTTAGTTTTCTGTTTCACTTTTATTTTATTTAAACAGCACCCGTATTATTAAAAAGCCAAACAGGTTCCGCACCACAGTGCTTCACAACGACAGACATGGACATCCATGTATATCCTTTTGTATGGATGTGGAAATACAACAAGATTAAAATAGAAAACAAGTTTAGTATAATGACATTGTGTAACTGTTGTTTATTGAGGCAATGCAAAATGTGTTTCTTACTCTGAATACTGTGTGTGAATACTGGAGCTGCCAGGTTGCTCATATGGATGTGACTTAGCTCTGAAACACCTGAGAAGTATAATGAAGCCCCTGCTCAGGTGAGGAAACATTCCTGAGTGACAGCATGAGGCTCTCCGTGATGCCCTCGGGGTAGAAGGTGTGACGAGGAAACTGAGACCTGGAGAGTCACGATCTCCACCCGAGCGTTTCTGTCACTCTGACATTCTCCTTCTTTTATTTATTTCCTTTTTAAACCAGATTTTCTGCGTCTGTCCGTTTTATTCCCTGCTCAGCTTCTTTGCAGCCACACCTGCGTCCCGCCAACCGAAGTACTACCAATCTACTTTACTCTCCGTGAAGTCACTCTGTTTGCTTCTTGGTCGTATTTATTCATCAGTGTGGCGGATTTATCGTGTGATTTCTAAGAAAGCGGCGTGTTGTGATGCGCCTGCTGTTCTCTTGCTTTGCCCTACTTCCATTGGCCCTTTACTTCTCTGCTCGCTCTGTGTTGTTGTTGTTTGGGTCCATTTTTTTTTGCATTAACATCTTGTCCATCAACCTCCTCCACCCCTAATTCATAAGTAATGACCGTGCAGCAGGCAGGCAGGGAGCCAGGCAGAGTAGCTGAGCAGACATGCCGGCTGGCCAGGCCTCGTCCCAGCGGACCAGAGCCACTTATCTCTCACAATAATGACATATGCATCGACTAGCGTAAGGAAAGTGGCTAAAAAAAGAGACTCGGGATTTGAGTCTCACAGGTTTTCCTCTCCTTCTTTATGCACTGTATTATAAGTCACTGATTTTCACTATTTTATACAACATGTCATTTGCTGGCCAAGAAATATTAATCAAGGATAACACTGCAGAGTCGTAGTAACACAGACATGATTACAATTAGGACTGTGGATATTGTCATTGCCAACACAAACAAATGATCTTAAAAGGAACAAGAATGAACCGTAAACTCCTACATCCTATTCTTAAACCACGCACAAGGTACTTTTGCGAGGCACCAGTTCCCTGTCTTGGCTGCTCATGTTTTTGCAGCATCGATCGCATCTACTGTTACTTGTGAGAAAGGAACAGGAGTATCGCCGCCTATAAAAAGCACCTTCGCCATAACTGTGAGAGATGATTCTCCTTGACTGACCTCTCCTCCCTCCTCTCCTCCCTCCTCTCCTCCCTCCTCTTTCAGATGACATGGCGTCCTCAGTACCGCAGCTCCAAGTTCCGCCACGTGTTCGGTAAGCCCGCCACCAAGGAGAGCTGCTATGATTGCGTGCCAATCACACGAAGCGTCCAGGACAACAACTTCTGTGCCGTCAACCCGCGTTTCCTGGCAGTCATCACTGAGTGTGCCGGGGGAGGGGCCTTCCTCGTCCTGTCCGTCAATCATGTGCGTATCTCCACCTCATGGCAGCTTTTGCTGACTGACTGTCAGCTTTTTAAAGTGGCGTGTGCACTATTTCACTCAGGCTGCTGCTAATGGATACTGTGATGTGTTTTGTGGATATGTGCTCTGAAGGGAGACATAACTTAAGATAAGATAACATAAGATTCAATTAGGTCTGATGTTGTGCACAGACGGATGTTTCTCCAGTTTGAAAACAGCTGACTTTATTAAATACACCTGTACATCTAAGGCAATCCAATACAACAGCTCTGCCATGAATTCTACTTTTATGAAGCTTTAAAATGTTCAGTTTTTGACTAGATCGTCAGGATGTGGTTAGGTTTATCATTGAGGTTATAATATACAGCATTATATAGAAAGGTGTAGTGGTGAAAAATGTCATTCGCATATAAACGTGACAAACAAATAACTCGCCGCCAAAAAGGTTTCTCGTCCTAAAACACACGTTTTTATAATCAACCAAAAGAAGTCATAAGAGATGGATATTGTACTTAAAAAGTGTAGCTACATCAATGACAAATAGCGACAAAAATCTCTTTGCAGGTTGTCGTATATGCTTAGAGTAATACTCTCGTAAATCAGCACATTTATTAGATTTCTGGAAACATGAGCTGCTTCTAGGAGATGCGCCACTCGCTACAGATTTGGTTATGGTAAAAACTAAATAATAATCCCCTCTCTGATACAGAAATCATGTAAGATAAACATAATGTCAGACTGAATAGTAAAGTGAAACGTTGTAAAAATACACAATTCAACTTACAAGCTGAACAATATCTCCTGCGAACAAAAATAAATGAAGATGCCTCCGCACAAAATTCCCCTCAATAGATGCCTGATTCATTTTTTCAGGAGAGCCCGTCAAGCAAGATGGCTTATGGTCCTTGTAGTTCATCATGATTATTAAACTGTTGCCGATGAGCATACTGCTTAAGGTTTCTTCCAGCTAGCTTCCTAGCAGGCATGCAACCGGAGAAATCAGCGAAATCAACATGAACATTTTACTCAAAACAGCTGGGCAGTTTCACAGAAAAAGTAAAGGTGGCAGTTCACGTCAGAAGTCATGTTTTTGGTTTGGTTTTGTTTGTTTGTTTGTCTGCAGGAATACGGAAAAACTACTGGCACAACTTTCATTAAACTTGGTGGAGCGGTGTAGCATGGGCCAAGGAAGAAGCGAATACATTTAGCAACGGAACTGAATCACGTGGGGGATCCACACACATTATTTTTCACTTTCGTTAACATTGCGAGAGAGTGCCTTTCTAATTTATTAGAACTTTTTGTCTTAAAAAAGAGAAGAAAGTTTCATGTTCTGAGCAACATCGTTCATGGTCTCTCACACGGCACACACGGCACACCTGGGAAAGACAGCTCTGCTCCCAGATTATAAATAGTACAGCAGTAGAGGAGCCAAAATAAATACCGGGAAACCCCCGGCAGCTGATTAACTTCAACCTAAACATCGCATGCATCCCATCATTCTCTATTATCTCCCCCACCGACCTCACCTGAAACGTGATTAATCAAACGCTCTCCCAGACGTTATTTATGCATATTATCACATCCACCGGTGATATCAGTAACAATAGTGATCCCTCAAATAAACTCAGCCAGCCCGTGTGCTGGTTTAATTTACAGTCCTGCTGTAGATCTCCAGTCCGGAGCGATTCATCAAGCGGAACACGTCTCCCTCCTTTCTCCCTCTCTCTGTCCGTCTCCAACTTTTAAATCGTCTCGGTGAATTATCACCACCCTCCTAGCATGGGCAGGAATTACATACAAGCTCAGGAATGACATAACTCATATTTTGACCTCCCTCTTCCCCTCCTTTCGCTGTCTTGAGGAGGTGAACCCCACCCTCTGCCGCTCTCCACCTCCCATCCCTGTGTGTGCATTCACAGATAAGCTATTGTTCTGGGTAGAAAGTAGTTCAAACATGAATACAAGAACAGAAGTGCCATCTTCTACTTGTGCATGTGTTAGGTTTGCTGCAAAGCGCAGATAATGGTAACATCATCCCATGCAGACACACCTTACCTGCACAGTAATCTAGCCTGCAGGTGTGTTTGTGTCAGGAGGAAGGTTCTGCTTGTACAAAACTGCATAATTAGCAGACTTGTTGAGGCAGAAAATCTTCAGTAGAACTCAGTGTCCCTTGTAACAGGATCATGGAATACCAGGGCGTGTGTCAGAAACGTTTTGTGTAATTCCACCTTCAGTTTGAGTGCTTTTATCTTACTGTCATGAAGAGTTTGACTGCTTGCAAGCTGGGATGCTTGTATTAATTTGCATAGATCAGCCTCAGTCAAGTTTAGATGCTTAGAAATTAGCTGGCTATCTGTCTTTAAAGCTGCACTAATCAATGTTTTGTATATTAAAGGAAACTCTTACCTATTTTATCAGTACTACTGGATATGTGGGATCAGTATAAAGTAAAGGCTCGAGGCTACATTAGCCACTACTAGCATAACACAAACAAATCTCTGAGTGCATGTTGCATTGTGGGTAATATAGGTGCCAGGTTTTGACAAGGAAGGAGAATGCATGCGATAAAAGACGATATCTCTGATTCTGCCACATGGATTTTGATACTTTATTCCCCTTTTAACTCTCCATCATGAGTCCGACGCCCGCGGACAGTACTTCAATTTGGGAAATATGCTTATTTTCCTTTTTGCCAAGACTTACATGGGAAGTCAATGAGATGTGAAGGCAGAGCCAGCAGCCGTTTAGATTAGCGACCATAAATGTGACCGGCAACCAGCGGACACTGGCCAAGAAATAGTCTGGCTATTAAAAAGTGAATTGACATTTTTCTACTTTTTTTTTGTACAGCTTAAACAAACAATATATAATGTGTTAATTGGTGAGCTTTGGAGGTGCTGGTTGGCAGATTGTGTTACCTCTAGAAAGAGCCAGGCTAGCTGTTTCCCCCTGCTTCCAGTCTTTATGCTAACCTAGCTAGCTACATATTTGTCGTACATATATACAGCAAATTAGCATATTTAACATGCAACATATAAACTAACAAATGTATGTGTATCAGACAGGTAAAGTGGATCCTCACCACCCCCGAGTATCAGGCCACAGGGGCAACGTGTTGGACGTCAAATGGAATCCCTTCAACGACTACTGCATCGCCTCCTGCTCTGAGGACACCACGGTTTGTACACACACACACACACACACACACACACACACACACAGAGTACAAATAGTTCACTGATGTGTTATCATTTCCCTGCATTATGAGCATGTAGCAACAGGGACATAATTTTATTGCCTTGCTGTTTAGCCTTCAAAGAAGAACCAGAAGTCATTCCACACATTCCTCAGCTCTGACCAATCGATGTGCACCGAAAGAGAAAGAAATAGTCACCAGGGTTCAAAGACTATTTTTATAAAGCGTGTAATTTATTTTAAGTATTGAGTGGACCCTGAATTATTTCTGTAATGGCTATTGCTCCGTCACACATAAAACATCCTGCATTAAAAGTAAAAAGTAAGTAAGTATGAGCTGGAAAATCCACTTGAAGTATTAAAAGTGAAAGTACTCTGCAGATAAATGTCCACTGTGAGTGCTATACTATTAAATATTAGATCATTAATTCATTCATGTATTAATGTAAAACACAATTTTATTGTTTTAGTTGGTTGAAACTGAGCAAATGTTTGACTATTTTGTTATATTATTTTTAAGATTTTATTTTGGTCTTTTTGCCTTTATTGGATAGACGGCACAGAAAAGGGACAGTAATGATTATTTTTTTAGAAAAATAGTGAGAAATTCCACTTCATTAAAATCATTATTATTTAAACAGTTAAAAAGAAAAACAGCAAATTTGTGAAGCTCGAACCATTAAATGTTTTTGGCTGAACAATGTCAAAATAGATGCCAATTCATGTTCTGCTAGTTTATGGATTAATCGACTAATCGATTCACGTGTACTTGTATTTTGATTAGTTTAATTTCTGACAAAACATCATATATCATAAGCTCGACCTGTGTTTTGTATGCAAAATACAAGTAACTAGTAACTAAAGCAACTAAAGTACTTTCAATTTGTACGCTACTTGTTATACATTCCACTTCTGTGTGTGTATATAAATGTGGTTTTGCGTGTGTGTCTGCAGGTGAAAGTGTGGGAAATCCCTCCTCATGGTGTGCTGAAGAACATCACAGCACCGTGGAAGGAGCTTCAGGGTCACAGCCGCAGAGTGGGCCTCATTGAGTGGCACCCGACTGCTAACAACATCCTCTTCAGTACGGCCTATGACTACAAGGTAATACACACACACAGACACACACACACACACACACTCACACACATGCACGCACGTACACACCCACAAGCTAAAAACACCTACTGTGACATATACTGTCATCGATTGTCTATTACAATGCAGCCAAACAGGTCACAGCAACCCACTGATTGTTTCTGCTCTGACCTGAAAAGGTTTTATGTCGGAGTATTGTACACACTGTATAAGTTGGTTGCAGCAAAACTTCAGATAAGTTTCACTCTAAACTACTGGTTTTGCTGTGAGCAGAGATGTGACAAGTCAACTTTACTCAGAAGTCTAAAGTCCCAAGTCTCAACGAGGAATACTAAATCAATTGTGTATGTTAAGTCTTGAGACATCAGTGTGCTAAAACTATTCTTTCATTCTTCGCACAACAACTTGCAACACCAAGTGCATGTCATGCATGATATATTACATCTACCCCGCTTTACGGCCGCAGTGTTTTTGCCTTTGCAGTGTTTTCGCCTTCGCAGTGTTTTCGCCTTGCCTTTGAACAGCTATAAACATGTTTGCGCTTAGACCTGATCAGTCATCACTGATGAACCAGTTTGCTTCAAGCCTTTTAATATAGAGAACCGACTGAAGTCGAGTCAGAACAAATAGAGTCTTGAAACACTTTTACATCTAAAGTAAACAAAATATTTCAGACCTTTTTTTTAGTGGAATATATTTATTTGGCTGAATAAAACCTTCTACCTGAACCTCCCTCAATAAGTGAATTTCCTACCAAAGATCCAAGCCCTTGTGTCTTTTACACCTGCAGGTGATGATCTGGAACCTGGACTGTCCAGAGCAGGTGATAAAGAACCCCGTACGGACAATCAGCCACCACACAGACGTCGTCCTCTCCTTGTCTTTCAACACGGACGGCAGCCTCTTCGCCTCCACCTGCAAGGACAGGAAGGTCCGAATCATCGAGCCACGCTCAGGAAACCTGCGGCAGGTGAGACTGTGTGTGTGTGTGTGTGTGTGAGTGTGTGTGTGTGTGCATGTTGTCTTTACCTGTTTTAGACAATTCTGTTGTTAAATTTGCAGTATGTACCAGTGAATATAATGTCACTGCAAATAAAACGTGCACAAACACAGGAGTACAACTGTCATTTATTGTTTTGTTTTTTTCTTAGTTTTAGGGACTCAGCAGCAGCTCATTCGCATTTTTCTCTCAAACTTTCTCATCACGTCACTTTTACTGGAAGCCTTTTTTAAGATGCACTCAAAATGCAAAATGTACTTTTAACTGCAATGAAGAAACTGACGAAACATGTGGATACATGGGGGCATACAATCTGGGTTGAATTAAGTTTTTAAAAAAATCCAGATATCTTTCAGTGAAAGTCAAGCCTTAGTTGCCAATAATTGCATGAGTGGGAGTTCCCTGCTCTTTTCCCCCTTCCCAGCCCAGGCACTCATCCAGCACCACACAGCCAAAACTGACACCTCTGGCCTGGACAGGCCGACGGCATAACTCCACAGACCTCTGTGTCACCAGCCAATGACTCACACACTTTACCTCAGTCCGCTCTCGCTACCTCCACCTGCCAAACAAGCTCACGTGGACACATGACAAACATTACATCACAATTCTGTAGTGTTTAAACCATCATTATTAGTCCGCACCTTGTTATGTGACTTGCACATACCAAATGTTTAGTGTGCTTGATGCTTCGTTTCATGTATGTTGTGTTTGCAGGAAGCCAACTGTAAGAACCACAAAGCCAGCAAGGTGCTGTTCCTGGGTAACATGAAGATGCTCTTCACCTCGGGCACTTCACGCTGGAACGACCGGCAGTTTGCTCTGTGGGATCAGGTGAGGGCCGCTGACGGCACAGGAAGTGTTGAAATCATCTCATCTCAGAGGTCCATTTATTAGCTTTTTTTCGGCGCTTTTTAATGCGCATTTCAGGGTCTTGTTCAGCAAATTGTCAGCTGGATCAGGTGTCAGTTTGTGGCGTTTCTCTCATTGTGATGACACATACAATCACTTGCCTCCACACTAAGGTCATGTGGCGACACCTGAACCAGCTCCATTCACCGATGAAGACCATATGATGCGGTCTGACGCTCTCAAAAAGCTCGAAAGTGGATCTTTGAGTTTAGATACTTTTGTCACAGATGCTGTTTCCATGATCAAGAATGAATTTGTTGTGGATGCTTAATGTTACTTTATTTTCTTACTTAATGTTTCTGCCTTATGCTGTCAAAAATATGGTAAATTCAAAGTGAAGAGTTGAAGAGTTTCCTCTGAATATCCTTTTTAAGTTGTTTTACTGTTTTCTACACATAATCACTCATCTGCAGTCCAAACAGGCTCTTTTTTTTCATTTATTAGTTATTGAATATGAAGTACATGTCTTCTTTATTTATCCGCAAAAGATTAAAATACTATCAGAAATAGTTTTTACCCACAAGAAAAAAAAGGTGATAACTTAAACTGATAACTTAAGATCCAGATGTCCGAGGACTAAAATCCTTCATCCGGTTAAAATATCGAATTAAAAACAACCGAGATCTAAAGAGGACAAATGAACAGGCGACCAAATGAAACTGACCATTACCTTGATAAAAAATTACAAATTTCTCCAGGTTTGAAAATTGCTAGAAACATTCGGATAATGTAAGTACACAATTCAACAAAAAAATATATATATTTTTTTAGACATTTCAATGTGGAAAAGTTGGATATTATACCTTTAGGACAAAAAGGTGAGGGAAGTTGAATATTTTGGACATAATAAACTTTGTTATTGTGCTCAACAACTCATTGGTTCATCTGTTTTGCTCCAAACTTGTGAATGAAATGTAGAAATAAAAACATGTAGTGCTCTTCCCATCCTGATGTGTGATCTCATGGCTAACACAATGCTCACTAGAAGGTGGAAACTCTCTCACAGGCACAACTCTGCCATCTAGTGGACACGTTGGTGCACTTTGGTGTGTTTTTGATGTGTGAGAGTGTATCGTGGGTGGAAGATTATAGCCGAGGCACGGATTAGGGATTGAGCACTCAGGGTTTTTAATTCAGCACTGGAGAGTGCTTCTTATGTAGAAGTGGATTTAAATGACTGTTTTGATACTCGGGAATGTTGTCCATGTCACTGGTGCTTTAATGTTTGTTCTTTTATGCTTGTGTGTATTTGCAGGATGATCTGTCTGTGCCTTTGTTAGAGGAGAACCTGGATGGTTCGTCAGGAGTCCTTTTTCCTTTCTACGACCCCGACACACACATGCTCTATCTTGCTGGGAAGGTGGGTCTCTGAAAGCAACTAGAAAGTGTTTATACACAAAAATACTTTTAATATTAGTGTTATTAAGACTTCTCTCGTCTCTGTCAGGGCGACGGAAATATAAGGTACTATGAGATCTGCTCGGAAAAACCGTATATCCACTACCTTACAGACTACCGCTCACACCTACCTCAGAAAGGAATGGGTGAGAAACGCACACACACACACACACACACGCACACACACGCACAGGTACTATACGTTTTTTAAAATCTTATCAGTATGTTGGACGTGACGTTAACTATTTCCATAAATAGTGTGTAAAATGTGGTTGTTTGGAAACTCCGCCTGAGTCTCTTGCACCTGTAAACAAAGCTGCTGTGCAAATAAACCTGAAATATTTGAATAGCCAAACCAGGTGATCAAGGTGAAGTCGTAGATCATGTGAAGTTATATGCTAACATACATGTATTCACGCTATAGATTTACAGAAATATAACTGAGATATAACCCATTGTTCCACCTACCAAGCACGTTGTCGACCTTTCAGACTTAACATGTAATATATATATATATATATATATGTATCGATAGATTAGACATTGAGGTAATCTTCTAAATTAAAGTCCTGTTGTTGTAAGAAATAATCCAGTTGCAACTGGAATTTAAAAAAAAATAAGGTGTTTCCTTTAACTTCCATTTACGTCTTAGATTCTTCTTTTTATACATTTATTTAATGAGCATTGTTGAAGGGAGCCTGAGATCTAAGATGTTCATTGCCAACCAACATTTCTCTGTAATTGTTGTATGACAGTAAAGGACTTGAAACTTCAAAGCAAAAAAAAAAAAAAAGATATAAATCCTTGAGAAAATAATTGAGGGAATTAAACACGGTCCTGAGTCTGTGTTCTTGGTGGGTGTAGTCCTGCATTGCCACCTTTTTGATTTTTCCCTTGCAATATGAACATACATGTGCACTTGTTAAAGGGCTTTTCAACACTTTTGCATATTGCAAAATTAGCCTTTCCATAATGTAGTTACAGTACATCTCATTTGCAGTTATGTTTTGTCCTGGTGTTCTCACACATTTCTGCTGTATCTCCTTTGGCACAGTTTCCGTGTACAGCAACTGCACTTAACCCTCAACAAAATCTGACGAAAGATACCATAAGTATATTGTAGCACAGTAGCGGAGTAAAACCGTCTCGGTCTGTCTGTCTTCCTTCAGGCGTGATGCCAAAGAGAGGTCTGGATGTCAGCTCCTGTGAGGTATTCCGGTTCTACAAACTGGTGACAATCAAGAGTCTCATCGAGCCTCTCTCCATGATCGTGCCCCGCAGGGTGAGAGTACATCGCACTGACATCAGGGAGACGTATAAAAGAAATGCATCCATTTTTCTTTTTTTACTGAACAGATAGATGGATATGAATGAATATATATACAATTAATACATAGAATACAGACACCTAATTTGGTGCGCGTACGACTGTCTGAATGTACTGTGTGTGCGTGTGTTTCTAGTCGGAGTCATACCAAGAAGACATCTATCCAATGACGGCTGGGAACAAGCCTTCTTTGACTGCAGAGGAGTGGCTCAGCGGCATCGATAAAGGTCAGACTTAATGTGTGTGTGTGTGTGTGTGTGTGACATTTGTATATGGTGGCGAGGTGCCGGGGGATTTATAGATCTGGTGGAGAACTGCTTCAAACTAAATCATAAGCAGAGTTAAAAAAGAAAACTAAAAAGAAAAGAACATCTAAGTAGGGCTGGGTGGAACCAAGATCACAATGAGAGTATTTCTTTGGTATGGAGATACCACAGTATGTAATATAATAATATGTCAAAAAAAGACATGATGATATTAAATACGTTTAATTGTTAGAAACAAAACTATTCACGTACTGTACGTAAAACTAAATCTTAACTTTTCATTTTCTTTATCATTGATTTGAACATATTTCTTTTAATAATATGATCATGTCATCAGGATACTATAATCCATATGATAAAATCCAACGATTGCTTAGCCTTAATCGCATGTATTAACTATATTCTGAGTTCCTACTTTAATTATTACTTTTTTTATGTTTTTCCATATAATAAGTGCATTTTGCATCAGTTCTTCACTGTTATATGTTTATAGTATCTAATCTAACAATTGTAATTCCTTACCTGTGGTGGAAGAAGTAGTGAATCCTTCACTTCAGCATTTAAGGTGAAAGTACATCAGCAAACGTAATGTTGTGGCTGGTTATGGTAGGAGTGATTTTATATACTATACACTACTTTATATACTCTCAGGTCATTTCTGAGGACACTTTCTCTCATTGAAATGTTCAGGATCCTTCAGCTCATCTTCCCACTGTCTCTCTTTGTCTTCCAGGTCCGGTGATGATGTCTCTGAAGCCCGGAAGTCAAGTAGCCGAGTCGTATTCGGAGATGAGCAAGGGCCAGGGGAACACACTGGACTCTCGACGGTCTCACAGCAGACCAGGCATGCAGCAGCTGGCGTACATTCAGGACCAACTGGGAACCAAAGAGGACAAGGACGACGGCGACAATGCGGAGGACGACAGGAGTCGGACACCCTTCAGCAATGGAGACGACCTCGGACTTTGCTCTCCGCCCAGGACAGAGAATGAGGTACTGGGGGACTTTGGTCATTCTTTGCGTTTATATCCTGCAGTTTGTACAATTATCTGTTATTTTCAAGGTGTAGGTCTAAAAACCATGTCAATGCGATTTATTTACAGTGCTGGAATGTAACTAAGTACTTTTACTCAAGTATTTATTTGTACTTATGTATAAATTTGAAGAGCTTTCCACTTTATGAAACCTTCTGCTTTTACTCCAATACGTCTCAGAGTCAAATATTTAAACGTTTTGCAGATTACAGTTTTTCAGACCGTCGCTCTCCAGCTAAATAAACTCTTCAAAAAGCCTCTTGGATCAGCTGTAAAATGCATCGTCATAAAGCTGGAAACAGGGCTGTTTTTCTGAGAAACTGATGAAAAGTTTAACTTTTAGAGATGCATGGTTCTCAGAGGATAGAGACAAAGCTACAAACGTATGAGGATCTTATAGAATATGATGCATTGTTGTAGATTAAACAAGCCAACAGTATATAAAGGAGTTAAAAACATCTACCGCAGTAAAATGCAACATACACATTACTGCAGCAGTAATATGAATCCTATATAATAGCAAAACACTGACGGGGAACACTTTACTGCACAATCAATACTTTTACTTTTCATACTTCAAGTACATTTTGGTAATAAAACTTGCATACTTTTACTTAAATAAGGTTTTGAAAGCAGGAATGTTACTTGAAGTGGAGTATTTTCACAGTGTGGTATTAGTAATTTTGCTTGTGTACAGATTCTGATTATTACTGATTATTTACAAACTAGTTAATTACACTTTATGATGAAATTCATTTTTGTGCTTTCCCTAAGTACAACAGAAGAATTAGAAATATGGCGTAAACTTCTGTATTGTTAAGTCACGAATCCTGAAAATGTGATTCAGAGATAAAGATGTTTTCTAACCACAAATTAAAATGGAATAAAATGAATAAAGTATGACACTGTGACTATGACACATTTTAAGAACAGATCTAGATGTTCAGTTCAGCAGTAAGTTAAGAATATGAATTTAATGGGGTTTTCCCCCTAAAAGATGCAGAGGAGGCTGAGTCGTTCTTTGAGTTCTGTCAAGCTGCGCAAAAAACAAGCTCCACCAATCAGGGAAGGGTCTCTATGTAGCCTGAGAGGCAAAACCTGGGGGAAAATAAAATACACACTTGTGCCAGCTGCTGCTCAAAAAGCTTAAGAATAAGGCTGCTGATGTTCTATATTTTTGTTATTGACAATAAATCCCACAAAAAGACCAAAAGTAATCCTACTTAAGTATTGTCTCTGTATCCAGAGACTGAAATATCCTATTTCCTCTGTGTCCATTGACATCTAAAAACATGTGCGTGTATATGTTCCTTAATTACAACAAACCCAGGTACTGTGGTTTATTTTGAGTCACTTAATTACTCCTGTTTGAGTGATGTTTGCTGCGACAGTGCCCAGCAGGTTTAGCTTTTTCCCTTTTTTTAAATTTGAGACTATATTTTTGTTTGATATAATAGGAATGAATGGCTCGGTGCTGATAGCCACAGACAGGTCAGGGAAGTCATAAAGTATTAGGAGATGGACTAAGAAATTGTTTTTATTGGTCTTTTCGCGGGATATGTTGCATTAACAAAAATATAGAATCACCAGCCTTACCCGTAAATATTGCAGAGTACACTGTGATAATTAAAAGTGACCTAGATAAACGTATCAACAACATCCGGATTATGGCAGCTGGACAGTTAGAGGAAACAGTTTAGAGAGATTTTAAGGAGTAAATCAAACTGAAACAGAAGCCTAACAGTATGGAGGAAAAAAGCTGTCATTATAATAAACAAATGGCTCAATAAATAAGTAAATAACAAAGAAAGAAATGTATTAAAAAAGCCTCAATTATCAAATAAATGTGCAGGTTCATTTAATTACATTTAATAGAAAGATAAACAAAATGTATTTATTTATTTGACAAATTACTTATTTTTGTATTAATTTATTGTTTTAAATGTAATTATTTACAAATTTATTATTTGCTGTTTTTATTTATTAATTTCCTTTTTTTTCCCCGTTTTTTTTCTTCTGAATTTATTCCCCTCTATGTACATTAGGGGGCATGCCTTGGTGGTGTCACTTAACACTTTGTTATAACATTTAGGCTTTTATCTATTCATTTTTGCCTTTTTTATTCATTTATTTATCGAGTGATTTATTTATTTATTATAATGGCAGCTTTGGTCCTCCATATAAAAAGTAGATATATATTCCAATATACTGTGCATGTGTTTTGTCCACAGCTGCGTCTGAAGTTCTACAAGCAACAGGAGGAAATCAGACGGTTGAGGGAGCTCCTCAACCAGAGGGACGTGCGCGTCAAACAGCTGGAGCTGGAGATTAAGAACATCAAAAACTCCCAGTCTCACCAGAGCTCACTTTAAGACTTGCCCGACTCACGGAGTCACCTTCAGCCCCTCGTGGAACACATGCATTACTGTACAAACTTACTAACCCCATCTTCAGACCACCGCACCTCTTCTTCGGGTCCTGACTCACCTCTTATCCTTTTAATACTCACTGCACACGGGTGATTTTAAACCTCAACTTTGAGGTGTTGTGTTTTTTTTTCAGTTCCACACACGGTGCACATATTCTTTGTTCATGTACATACACTCAAACACTGAGTCTCACCCAGCTGTAACACCATTCAAAACTCTTTGCACCTGTTGACCTTTACCCCGTTTCTTTTGTACGCTATGCAAGTTTATTGTAATTTTTAGTTTTTTTTTATGCTCTTCGTAGCTGACAGATTAAAAAAAAGGATGTCTGCGCCTGTCTTGACTGAATGATGCGGCCGTCTGCGTGAAGTGAAAGTTGTTGCAGGGCAGGAGCAGACGTCCTGTGTGATTGTACGATAACGCTGAATTTATTTTCTATGCTTGGTGATTTTTTTTTTTTTTTCTTCCAATATTTAAACTACTGTAAGTGGATATGGCTGTGGTGTTTTAATGTATGTGTGCTGGAATGAGAGCGATCTAGATGAATGACGATATCACGATTCCCATGTGTTGCTGCGTTTCGTTGAGCTGCGTCTGTTTTGATCTTTAACTTTTGAATGTCTGGAATATTTGGTGAATAATCAATCGGTTTCACAGCAGCTATATTGTAAGCCAATTCTGTAACTGATGCCATGTACCAGTTCTTAATTTTTATATTTATTTTAAAATACAGTCAAAGAAAAAATACAATTGAATCGAGTACTTGAATTCGCGATTGTACTGTTGCAAAATACAGCATGCAAACTGTTTTTTTAAAGGGACAAAAAAAAAAAAATACCTGCTACAAGTCTGCTTTGATTTTCCCTGATGAGGAGTCACTGTGAGAAAACGATTTCGAGCCATTGTACAGCTGGAGTCCTGCAGCACTTCTGGGAGAGTTTGTGTTCCACTAGCTTTCAGCTCTGAAGGCGTTTTCCTTAATAGGGTGTCTTGTGGTGCTCTCTGTAAAAAGCCTGAACCATGACTCTGGGGTTTCTTATTCGTATTTTAAGCTGAAAGAGTATTCAACACTGTAGTGGATAGTACGTTCTGCAAACCTCAAGGCTCTAAAGAGTGATAGCAAGTTAAGATGGGAGATATGATGATATATATTGTGAGATGATGGAAATTCGTCTACCATCAGATCATTTTGACCTTTTACAGCATGGTACGGATACCTTTAGTATCTCAGTTCTATCATATACTATTTTTTTTTCATTTGTGATTGATTTAATTTACTGGATAAAGCAAAAACACAACTGGTTATTTTATTCATATGCAGTTTTTCAGGATAGGTTTGATAGATTTTCTGATTTTATATTGATATTACAATGTAAAGTAAGATAAAAGTATAGGATGTTGTTTATATTGCAAGCAAGACCTGTAGTTGTCGAATGCTAACAAAATAATAATTGAGCTTGACAGTTAATTTGCAACGATCTCCGCTCAGCGTTTCTTGCTGGCTTGTTCCGGAGCTTTAAACGGTTTTCATTCGTAGATTTAGTTTGTAAGTAAGTGGACATTAAATAGATCATTTTTGTCAACTGCTGTTTTCAAGGTCAAGAATTATCGTCAAGCTCAATTTCAGGCAAACGGGGACGATGCATCCTAATACAGATATGTAGATTTGTATTGCTGTAATGGAGAGAGAGTCCCAGTATGATGTTTCAGCTTTGAAAGAAACCCTCTGTGTGGAAAGACAAAGTCTGGATGAGGCTAGTGGGAGAGAAGTGAGCTCACCATCATCTCTTAATATGAACATTTTACTCACAATGCTTAGCTGTGACGATCTGCTAATGCAACTGCAAAGACTCCAATAACTTTAAATACATACATTTACACCGAGCAGTTAGTAAAGTCCACCCTAATGGCATATAGAAATGCGTTTTCCCTCAAGGAACTTCTGAATGGTGCGTCATTTTTGCCACACTGTTGTCGGACCAGTGTCTCAAATTGTGTTGCTTTCAGAATTTAAACGTTCCCTTGTTCTCCAAATTGTAAATGTGAATATGTTACAGAAGCGCTTGCAGATATTAGGCAACCTGATCAATATAGCTGTTGATCCTAAGATGACTGGGATACAGCACAAACGATCATGCATGCGTTTCGTGGCCACTTGAAACACATGGATACTGCACACACATACAGACATGCTGGCCTCGCCACAATGGTGAACATTGTTGGCCTCGGGCAGGATAGTTCCAGCATAGCTTCATCTCTGGCTGACTTTTGTCCTGGAGCAGCAACGCCCGGTCATTGTGAACTCTAACCCCCCCACCGCTGTTGGTGGGCAAGTCTCAACACATTCCCACTGTGTACTGTTGTTCCTGCTCAAGGGCTGATCGGCTGTTTGATCACATCACAGCCGTTGAAGTTGACCGGTTGTAATACCAGAGCCATTTCAACCGGCTTAATCGTGTCCGTGTTTCCCTTTTTTTATAATTTATATTTCCCCTTCAAAAATAAAACAATTTTATTTGTATTTTTATAATGTTTCTGCCTCTCAAAAGTCTGCCTGGAAATGCAAATGAAAAAGGATTGTTAAGAATATCTGGCAAAATTGTGCATTTAAAGAACAACCGTTGGTTAGCTTGGGAATTCAATGCTTGATGCAGTTTATAATCCAAATAAATATCTGTAGCTAAATAACAAAACGGCTGCCATTTTTTTCTTTTTTTAGCCCATTTCTTCAGCACTGTTTTATAGTGACTGACCTGTCGGCAGCAGAATTTGTGTTACACACTCTTGTTACTGGCTCATTTCACTCCCCGTGTGACCACATACAATGGAACCTAAAAATCTTAAATATTTAAAAATAATTAAAAATATATAATAATAATCATATGAATAAAATGTGTAATAAAAATTGAAGTAATTATTAAAACTTCACTCATAATTGTGACATTTTATTTCAGCAGTAATTTTCAGAATAACTACATTTTATTGGACATCATTTTTTGTTTAATTATAGACTTTTTAAAATGGCCTTAGCTCAAGTACCCCTTTAAACTGATGATTTATTGAATTTGATTCGATGTGGCAACAGTATTGCTACATTCATGTGCCCCATGGATGGTGCCATTTGCCAAATAGGGAAGTCTTTCTTCGACTTCGGTTTGCTCATGAGCTTTAAGTCGTAATATTTAAGACAGACACTACAAGGATGTGTTGTATTTTATTTCTGATGGCTGTTTCTAAGTATTAGGATGACAAAAAAAACAGTAAAATAACCTTCACCTGAGTTATCAGGGTTAATACTAATAAAAAAACGTTTAGGTTACTCTACGTGGACAGCAACCGCAGTTACAACCCAATACCACATTACAAATGACATGTGAGCAAAACATTGATATACAATAAGTGAATTAATAAAACGTTTCTTACCGTCAGCCCAACATTTACCTTCATCCGCCATGTTTCTGCGTGATACTCGGCAAGTCGTGTATAAAAATTTTCGACAACTTTCCGAGTTCACATGAACTTTCCCAGTCCGGACCTCATTTTTCAGATTATTCCGACACCACATGAATGCAGCATATGACACTAAGACATCACATTAATGACTTCACTGCCAGCTAGATCAACAAATAACATAACTCATATATTTTGATAGTTGTGGTGCACCAGTGTCAGTCGGGCCTCATTTGACTCATTTAAAATTCCACTTGTCATACATTAGTATGAATTATTAACAATAAGCAGTATGGAGTAGGAACAAAATAAGTTTGTCTCTTCACAAATCTTTTTCTTGCCGTTTTCTCCAAGTTATCTTATGAATGAATCATCACAATGCTGTGGTACAGTGACGATTGTTTTGCTTCGCTAAACGTCGTATTAGATGGATCATCATTCTGTTGCTCCATTATGAATGTGGCCAATTCCAGGTCCTCAGAAAAACATCTCAACAAGCCAAACGAGAACAACAATATCAATCCATTCCAGAGACTTCTCGGTATTAAAGCATGCATACTCTGACAGTCTTTACATTATACTGGAGCAATAATGTGGCTGCAGAGTTGACTATAGCATTCACTGTCTGGACATGTGTGATTTAATAAAACCATTTAATTAAAGGGTTGCTGCTGGGTTCGTATGACCTCACTGTGCCTGGTCTAGATGCATTATTTCTTTTAATATAGTTTCAAAAACAATATTAATCACATACAATATGATTTGAACATTTCTGGAAAATCCATTTGTCTCTTCTCTACCTAAAAAAGAAATACATTGAAGTAAAAAACATTTCACTCAATGGCTCAAACCCATTAATATTTAAGCAGTCAGCTATTTCTGTTACAAAACCAGCCGTGCCTCTTGCAGGTCCTGCCGCTCCATCAGTTAACTATTGACTATTTGGAGTCTCTCAGGCTGCAACACGTGGATTTTCACATTTTTCATCTCGACATGATTGCCTGGCTTCTTTTTAAAATTCCAAAAATGGGCTCTAAAAGAAGCAGCAGCCTGGAGAAGATCAGCAGCCTTTAACTCTTTTAAAAACAAATTACAGCTCCCCGGAAGCACAGTAATGCAGTTTATCTGCTATTGTTGGGCAAACTGTTTAAAAGAAAAGGCGTTACAGGCCAGTGCTCTCTATCTCGGGGTCACATCACTGTTTCTGTAGAGAGCAATTTTGTTAGAGCAGGTTTTATACACTACAGACTACAAGCATTAACCTCGTTTTTGGAAAACTCTTCAGTCTTAAAACAATACTCACACGTCCAGCTGTCAAGTTATCGGTCGCTGTAAAACTACAACTGGTTCCCAACCTGGGGTTCAGGACCCCCCCAAGAAAAGGTCATTAATTGATTAACAAGATAGGAAATAAAACATGTATCGCACAAAATTGTGTCATCTCTTGTGAAACCCTCGACATTTTTGTCTCTTCAGCCCTATAAAAGTTATTCAAATGAAAGAGGAAAGATTTGACCGCTCAGATATTTTAAGCAGGCTGTGATGAGGAGTCTCCAAGCACACAACACTTCAAGGGCTTATCTTATTTTTCTGTCGAGTCTTTTAAGACTATACGTAAAGCCTTTTCTGCAGTCTAGTCACCATCAGTGCAGAGAACAGGTTGACAGAACAATAATAATAATAATAATAATGGCCGTCACCCCAGAAAATCAAGGCAGGAAGAGAGAAAAGCACGAAATGTTAACATTTTATTTACAAAGTTGTTTTTTTGTCATACAGAAAGTAAAAATGTAGCTACAACCTTGATTTGTGCAACAAGCGGCCACACTAAAAATCATGGCTCGCTGGTTGCACAGCTATAGCAATAATTTTATTGGGAAAAATAATAAGAAAAAAAAAACACAAAACAATAAAAAGACAAAAAAATGAGAAATAATAAACCCAACAACAACAACAAAAAAAAAAAAAATTATTCATCCAACAAAATATTAAAAGCACAGACCCAAAACTAGATACCAGTCCCAAAGTCCTCACACGGGAATACATAAAGAGGGATCAACAGTGAAATTGTGGAATGCTGAGTGCTGGGCTGCCTGAGAACCTCGGGGCCGTGGGGTGGGTGAAGTGGAGGGTGTTGGGTGGCTCTCAGTTCCATGGGGGAAAGGGGGGAGGGGGGGGGAGAAAAAAAGGGGCGGCAGCTCCACTCGGCCCACCCATCCGGTACAGTCTTGCCCCATAAAAAGAGCTCAGAGCTGGGGGGGGAGACGTGGATTACAAAGGCGGTGCGAGTTGTAGGAGGGCGGACGTTCGGGTTTGTGGGGGAGGAAGGGTAACTCGGTAGGCTCTCGTTTTTCAGTTTTGCTCTTAATCGTCGTCTTCATCGTCGTCATCGTCGTCCTCATCCTCTGGCTCTCGCTTTCTCTTATCGCCTTTCACAGTTTCTGCTTCTGGGGGGGCAAAAGAGGAAATCCGTGTCATCGGGTGCCATGACCACGAAAATTCAATTTTAGCAAAAAAGTGAATATAGATCTAATATTCCATCTGCAGGCACTAAACAAAAAGCCAGACGCTTCAAGTCACAGCTGGATTTAAAATAAATAAATAAATAAAAACATATTTTTTTTATAATCTACAAATGATATCATCTTTACAATTTTCAAATCTTATACATGCACAGGCTTCTTAACATTCATTTATTAAGTATTACAAACAACTTAAATCTTTGAGCATTATCAAAAGACGTCCTCTAGTGGGATCTTAGGGAGTGGACAGTGTTTAAGAATGGTCACCATCATGTTTTGCTCTCTACATGATATAATGTTGCACAATTATGAGCTGAAAATAAAGTGTCAGATATGCATTTTCAGTAACGACATTTTTCCGGATATAACCGGCCCTTCCCTCCTCAGATGTTTTACACTCACAAGCTTTGTTATTATGCCTTATGTAATTAACACTCCAAGTATAGTGTCTTATTTGAATTATATTACGAGTGGTCAGTGATGTGTAATCTTCACTAAAGAAGCCACTTGATAAGGCTCCTGCAGAGCTTCATCCCCGAACCACCAGCAGGTGTCATATTATTCTTGATATCAAGTTTTTATTAGTCATTATTAGGTTAACTGCGGCACACACATATGTACATGAACTCACCATTCAATGCACACATTTCTTTAATTTAAATCTTATGTAAAAAGGACACCGTCCCTCCTAGGCCATCCTGCCTTCGCATCAATGCCAAAGTGGCAGTTTACGTACATGTGACAACTGCCCTTTGATTACTTTAAAAACACAATAAGCCAAAAAGGGATTATGGTCGTATGTAGAATTATTGTCATATTCAATAGTGAAGAGTTCACACAAATAGGCAAAATTACAGAACATGTTAAATTCATACTGCTGTTTTTTGTCAAAAGAACAGTAAATGTTCTTTTGAGTCAGTAAATTGTGTGAACAGTCCCTTTATTAGATGCTCCCGGTCTGCAGTATCCATCGCAATGACCGTTCTTTTCCTTTTTAAATGAACAAACAAAGTGATTCTGTCAAATCAAATCTGTGAAGTTTCCTCCTACTTCATGCTCCTGAAGTACAAGGCGGTGCAAGCAACACATCAAGACTTAAAAAACAGAAACCAATTCTTTGCCTTGTGGCGAGTCTGGAGTTGTGAGATGAAGAGATACCGCGGGAGTGTTGCGTTGTGCTTATACTGGGAGTACTTCACCGTGTTGAAATACGTTTTTGAGGTGCTCCGGGTTTGAATGGATTTTTGATATGTGAAGGGGACTGCGTTCAAACTACGGAAATGATACGTACCATCTTCATCGTCATCCTCATCGTCATCTTCATCGTCCACTTCCCCTTCCTGGCCAAAGTCTTCCTCCTTGGTGAACAAAAGCATACACGTTAAAACAGAAACGATGCGTCCGAAATCCTCGCTCGGAGATTTTCTGCCAAGTAATCCCGTTGCGTTTTTTTCTCTTTTTAATTACCTCATCTTCTCCGCTGACCTCATCATCATCCTCTTCTCCTTCTACCTCCTCTTCGTCTTCCTCCTCGTCCTCTTCCTCGTCAAAGTCCTCCTCCTCTCCGTCCTCATCTTCCTCCTCCTCTCCCTCTGCAATACAAAAAGCAACAACAGTCAGTCAACCGCAAACTAAATTGGAATCATGCTGTAACCAAAGGCCAACAGTTAGAAACTCCATGTTCAAATCGAGAGAAGCAGTTCATTAAATCTGCGATGAAAATCAAAAGAAGGTTTGAGACAGGCACATGGTTCCTGCAGCTCAGGGCAAGTTAGACTTTACACTTTTTAAGGTCACTCAGATTTAAAATTTAAGACCAATTTTACGTGCACTCTTTTCCGCTCTCCGGATCTGTGTGACGTTAATGCGAGAAGCATTTGGTGAATTATAAAAAAAATTAAAATAAAATAGATGTTCCAAATGATTTGAAGATTTTGCAATGCACCATCAGAAAACATTTAATAAACACACGATTAATGAAAAGCTAGAATGTCTTACAATTTCTAAAGACCTTTGAAAGATTGATTCGAGATGTTTTAATACCAATTAAGGCCTTTTTTTTTTTTTTATAGATAAATTAATTCAATGCCCTTTAAGACTTTTTTAAGGATCCGCGGGATCCTTGCATGCTGCCATGTTGAACTGCATTTTCATATTATTTTCCAGAAATATTTCATTTCATATTGACATCTTTCCAGCTATGGTGGACTCACAGATATCATTACAGTGGGGAGACCAGAGCCATCTCTGAGATGTATTGGAAGAACTTCTTACCTTCATCATCATCGTCATCTACGCCTTCTCCGTCCACCTCTCCGTCAGAGTCAGAGGCTTCCCTGTCCTCCAGGTCATAACCATCCAGGTAGGTGAGCTGAGGCAGCAGCTTGAACACACTCTCTCTGTAGTCATTCAGGTTTGTCACTTCACAGTTGAACAGGTCCAAACTCTTCAGGTTATCCAGCTTTTTCTGTTGATGAAAAGCAGTCAATGGTGAGAAACTGCTGCATGTCGTGTCATGTTAAGGGTACTGGATGCTGATGTGGGTGTATTGAGCAAAGGTCGGGTGGATATGCGTCGTAAAATGTGTCAACCGCTGGATATTTTTTGCTATACCAGTTACACAGAGTCGATTATGCCTTTAATTAGGACTGGTGATTTGAAGAAAATCAAATATCACAATATTTCTTGATCAAATACATCAATATAGATATTGTGGCGATATTGTAGGGTTGACTACAATATTAAAAAAATGTCTTATTTGTATGCTGTTGGTTGAGGAATAACAGTTAATTAACTGCAATGTGTATTAATACATTTGTGTGCATAACAAGATTTTGTATAAATATTCAAAAATGCTTTGTCTAGTTATAATGAATGTTGCATTAACATGAGATAAGACAACAAAGCACAATGTCAACGTAAGGCTGAGTATGCACATTCTGTAGGCAGGCAGATGGCCATGTGTGCTGCTTCCAACATATAGGAAACGCATACCAAGGGTTCCAATGTGCTGATGTCTTTCAATTTGTTGCCACTCAGGTTTAGATGTGTGAGGTTGGGTAGTTTCTCTGCTAAAACATCAAGGCCGCCGTTGATTCTGTTGTCACTCAACTCCAGCTGAAACATGGTAGAAGGAAATATTATTGCAGCTGACACTTTGTCATAATTCAGCTTTTACATGATTTTCTTTTCTTTCTTTTTTTACCTTTTTGAGTTTTCCTAGTTTAGGCAGGTTGGAGACTGACATTAAGACAACATTTATCAAACTGAGGAACTCCAGGTTGACAAACTCAGCTGTGAGGCCTTCAATTTTTCCTTCAACTGACCGACAATTGTCAAGGACAAGTTCTCGTACCTGAAATATAGAAAAGTATAAAAAATAAAAATATAAAATCACATTAAGAACATTGGTGCATGTCGTTAAACTACATTTACCTATGATTCAGCATAAAAATGCATTCTTAAAAAGCGAAAAACAAATTCATCATATTCAATATATAAACTATTTTAGAAACTCTCTTTTCTATACAAAACGATGTACTCTGAGTAAAAGACAGAAAACAAGCAGACAAACAACATAACGTTTTTAATCAGGGGATGTTGTTGTTAAGCAAAATGGCCCATGCTTTGTGTAAAGTAATTAAAAAAGGTATTTGCTGTAAAAATATATATATATATATTAAAAAAAACACAAGTCTGAAGGCGGAGTTAGTTTGAGTCCATTAAAGCTAACACTGGTTGCGCAATTCAGTGTTGGGACAAAAAACGTTGCAAAAAAAAAAAAAAAAAAGTTGTTGTCAAACGTCAAAGATCAAGATTACTCAAGTAAAAACAGCGAAACGGATTCTGTGTCTCCATCTAAAAACACTTGTGCGCTTTAATTCATCCAGGCACGACTGGGAATATAACTGTTTCATTGTAAACGAGGAAGAGCAAAGCAGTATCTTCCCAATGGCCTGCTGATTCAGTCACTACCGACAAATGATTTTTAGTGAGCTAGCTCGCTACAAGCTAGCTACAAGCTAGCCATTGCCCCTTTTAAACGCTGCCGTGCAGTAGAGGAGCAGCTACAGAGGTCTGTCTGCCCGCCATTAGCCAACCCAACAGCAACGGAAAGGATTGCGAATACACCCTTAGTAAAGATTTTCTTTTTTTTCCCGTCTCCTCTCGATAAAAACAGCTTTCATTTGGGAAGTGGAATATTCCTTGTCGTCGAGCGAACGGCCGTTATCGCCAGTTTGTTTACAGGGCACATCGTCGTGTTCAGGTCGAAGGAAATATATTGAGAACGGAAATTTAGTAAAAACAAAGATGGAGACAGTTCCTTTCTCCCAGAGCTTCAAAGACGACAGAATGACAACATGGCGATTCCTGAGATACAGTATGCAGTTCTCTGAACACTTCAATGGCAACCAAAAAAAAGTGCTGTTTAGAAATAATTATTACCCTTTCTTACACATTACAGGAGTTATTTTTCTCGATGTTAAATTAGTTTTATTTCGTGCATGAGTCGAGAGGAAACGCCGACCGTCGAGTTTTTGGCTGCCCACGCATCAAGCGCGTTGCACCGGATCTCCGTGTCATTCGAGCAGGCTGGCTCGGTTTATGGAGCCGCTGGCCAACGACTCGATCCGTTTAGTTGCAAACAACGTCGAGTTTAGCTCTAATGGCAATTACTGTACACATCGTTGTTGTTTTTAACGTTTTGAGTTTACAACTGGATATATTTTTTGTTGTCTTTGACCAGTGGAGCGAATGGGGGTAATGTGGCGGGAACAAAAACACTAAGTTCGGTGGCTGCTCACCAGACTTCATTAAATAAGTATGCAATATTTATACGAGTAGATGCAATGATATGAAAGGGTAACGTCGCTGCTATACATGTGTGTAAGCTTTTTTTTTTTTGTTGGGGGAAAACGGCTGCACACTCCCTTTTTAAAAAAAAACTTACAAATCGCAACAGCTTAAACGTGTCTTTAAACAATTCACGGTAACAGCTATAGTTGGCTATTCGCGACAGTTAGTGTAAATATCAACGGGCTATGGTTATAGTAACAGTGGCTTAACGTTAAGTGGTCAAGGTATGGATGACTCGTGAATCAAGTGACTGTTTTTTTTTTGTTGTCGCTGCTGAATCTGGCCATTTGATATTATCGTACTCTACAGAAATTTCAAGGTATAAAACTCGTGATCGGCAAGGGCTCGTTTACATGCAACAAAACCTACATTTGTAGCACGAACGCCTTGGAGTTGTAAGAACATTTGTGGTAAAAAAAGCGCCCCATTTTTAGCAGTTATGCTAGCAGCAAACATGGCTTCCAAGGTCTGTATAAAATATACCGCTCTGTGAATGCCAAACGCGGCGCAGGAGGCAAATTTCCTAATATATCAGCGTAAAAAGAAGTTTACTAATTGTGGTACAACGGGGGAGTCGAGCTGAATCGTGTGTGCACCAAGGAGGCTGCGAAACGGTTAAACCACTGCAATAATGCCAGCAAGCTGGGGAATCGCCGTTTCAAAGTAACGATTGAATATAGCTTTTCTCCTCTCGTTGCCCCTCTACGCCCAATCCAGAACAGTATAAAGGATTAAGCTTGTTGTGCGAGTGTTTTCCGCCCTATTATAAACGAGAAACAATCTAAAGCCCATGTGGTCACCATTACGTTAGCCACACAGGTCACTCGCAAAGCAAAAAAGTAGCAAGCTGCTAGCAAGGCTAGCCAGAAAACTAAGGGTTGGTTTTAAAAAGCACGACTCACATCAGACGGTGTCCTGTTTCTTAGCTCCAAGTGGATCCTCTTTTTCATGTCCATCGTGCCCTATGAAAGTAAAACTTTTCTCTCTTGGGTTTTGGTGGGATCTTCAGTCCAAAGGCAGAGATGCCCTAATGGAGGGAGAATATAGGACTGTATAATGAACTGAGCCAAACGCTAAGTTAGTCGGAGAGAGGAGAAACCATGGAGGGAAACGGGACTGAAACAAAATGTGTGCTCAACAGCGCCATCTGCGTCCAGAAACGCCCATTGCCTCTATGAAGGCATTGCAGTCACAAAACATGACGCTGCCCCAAAACAGTGCTATGGTGCAATTTATTTCTGCAAGGAAAGAACTGTACTATGTTTAGTGAAGAGGAGAGCCCTTTGTCTTTAAAGTCCGTTTTATTAAATGAAGGAAAACAGATTAAATGTATATATGTTGCGCTAAGTGGCATTTAACCAATTACGTGTCGATAAAGTAGGTCAAATGGTCATCTGTGTTTATCTACCTAACTTAAAGTTTCATAGCTTGGAAACATGTCCACGTCTGATATATGTATATTTTTATTGTGTCACATTGAATGTGTAAATAAGGCGGGTATTTAACGTCATAAAGAAATAATTATTTTTTTTAAATTATTACTAATAACCTGTTGCTTTCCTTTGTTTGGCAATTTCATAACTGTAATTGTTGATGAATGTGTAATCCTCGTTACCATTTGGTTCAATAAAGTGCATAATGGATAAATTGTGTTGTACTTTTGGTTCATAAATGCCAGATTCCTTTAACGTTTGGACACACTGCCAGAGAGGAGGGGTGTGTTTGGTTTGCAGTAAAGAGAGCATTGTATATGCACATGGAGAGCAGGGGCTCCCCCTCCAACCCCACCCCCCTTTACTTCCTGAGACACCACAGCCCTCTAGCAGAGGTCTACTGAGTAGGAATTGTTGATTTAAAAAAAATACATTTAAAATATTATTATGCTGTTATATTCTGGATTCTGGTGAAAGTATGGTTATGTTTTTAAGGTTGATTAGAAATAAAGATTTAACACAAATGAACATTGGATCCAGGATATAGACGTCCCTGTTCTCTATTTAGGGCACATTTTCGAAAATAGTCTTTGGCCTTATGCAAGATATGTGTACTAAATATATGTATATAAACTTTTAAAATCAATGTTTAGTATTTGAAAATGTACACCAGAAGATGGCACTGTAATATCTGCTTTGACATTCCTTAAATATGAGTTACATTGTGTAACAGTAGGAGTGTAAATGACAGCCTTTTGTGCTTGTGTCTGTAGCAGTAATACTGATAATCTGTCATTTGGAAAGATGTGCATTCTTGGAAGGAGTCCAATCTTGTGTCTGTTATCAGCGGAGTTAACTGTGGTCTTTTGGCCAGCTGGAAGTCACATTGATGTGCCGCTAAATGTTCAAGATAGTTTGTGTGTGTGTCAGGTTTTGCTTGAATTGAACAATGAGACAGTTTGTTAATCTTAGTGAGTGTATCCCAGAGGTTATGATACTTGGCAGATGAGTTTAAAAATAAATAGGTGAATGAGCACATTTTCCAGCCATAAGTTCATCCATAAAGAACGCGCTACAAGAAACAGACATAGTTTAGATGTACTCTTCCTAGTCCTCTTACTATAGGAAGTGCGCATGAATTTCAAGAAGCTCCTTGAATTTAACCAAGAGACCCTCGGCATTTCCACTACGGCGCTGGAGGCAATTGGCAGTTGAGTGTTATTTACTGTGCTGGACGGCTTCTTTCTCTGAGTGGCTCAAACACACACACACATCAGGGCTCAATGTGCTGTGAGAAGATTGAGAACACACCCTAACTGAGCAGCTCTCCGTCTGTGAGATAAGATGGGTCTGCCCTTACTCCTGTTAAAGACAGGATTTCTTGCTCGGTCTCAGGCTCTCTGATGGCTTTTCAACACTGTAGTCTACCCAGCGTGCTCTATAATATATTGCTTTATTAGAACAAGACAAATTTAGCATGAATACAAACTGTTTTGTTTATTGGGCAATATTGTTATTTATGCAGAAAGTAACATAGGCCTTTAGAATATTAGCTCATTTATATCATATTCAGAACTTCATTTAAGTCTGGATCAGTTTTGTGCCCGCCAACAATATTAGGCAATTTAGACATTGAATAATTGTCTATTAAAAATTCACTCAAAGTTTTGCCATTGCTAAGCAACAGTGACATTTCAGCTTCTCTATCAGCTGCTGGCTTGCACATAAACATGCATACAAAACTGAAGAGTCCTTTTCATTTTGCAGCCTGTTTACTAGTTTAATTAGGACAACATTTCAGTCCAATAAGCCACATTATATACGCATTAACACCCTTTGCCACATACATTTTTTTATCTGCCCTCACACAATTTGCTACAGTCACCTTTTTCTCTCTCAGTCAATGCTGTGCCAACTGCTCCGGCTTTACAAATATGATAAGACCAGAGCTGCAAGAACTCTTCCAGCACTTTGGTAATGGTTAACCAGATAATTTATTTAGGGGAGGGAATAGAAAGTTACCCTGTCTTCTTTTCTGTGCTTTGCCCGCCTTCAATGAGTTGAGTTCATTCATAGCAGGACTCAGAATGGAGGAGACGCTGCAACAAGAGAAACAAGAGTCGGAATATAAGAATTCGAATGAGGATCAAGGTGACTTTTAACATTTACTTGTCTTCTTCTGAAATGAAGTACTTCAGTAAGTTATTCATTTGCCTACAGTGTGGTGTCTTTTGGTGAACTCAGACAGGTGACTTTAAACAACAGTTAATCTGCTGTTACAACAAAATGAGAGACATGTTTAGTTTTTTCTGTGTTTTAAACCTTGGCGTGGAAATGTTTCTGTCAAAAGTCTTGGAAAAGAAAGTCTATAAACCACATCTTTATATACGCATCTTTATATATCAGTCAACCACATTTGCTGGTCATGCGTAAAAAAAAAATACTGCTCTGTATGTCTTTGATGTCATTCTCTCCTTGTTAGCATGGTTTCTCTGTTTTATAGGTGGGATCCGTCGCCGATTGCGGGACAGGGATCTTCTGAGGAAGAGAAAAGCTGAAGCAGAAGCGAAGGAGACTAACGAGTGGGTTTTGGGGTAAATTTATACGAAGGCACAGCCAATGTTAGTGCAGTGACCTACATTTACAGCTACGTTCACTTGGAGTAACCGTCATAGGATTAGCAGTGCAGACAAAATCTACAGTATATACAAGTGTAATGACAGAGTAAATAACTGTTCAAATGCAATGGAGGAAAACATTTTTTTAGCATCAGTTGGTGTTGTTTTCAGTAAGGCTTAATTGACAAAACTTGTTTTATAACACACTGTGCTTCACAATGCGCGGTTAAATCGTTATCAGCACTCCAGCTGCTTATCACTCCTCTGCTTTATATTGAATATGGAGCAAGAGAAAACCAAAGGTTGCTCGTGTGTTTCTATTGACACCCCAGATCCAGGTCAAGGACTTTGTACTATTAGCTTTGGAAAAAAATATCACAAAGAGCTGTATCATTGTCCACTCTTGTTGAGGGTTAATTACAATTGTCGTACTCTCTCAGGGTGGAGAGCCAGAGGAAAAGACCCAGGGCTGAGAGTGGCACAAAGAGGAGAGGGAGGCCCAAGAAGGTTGAGGCGGAGATATCTGTCATTGAGGAGGAGGCGGCAGGGCCTCAGGAAGCTCCTGCAGTAGCGGCGGTGGCTGTAGCTGCTGAGGTTATCCCAGATCCAACACCATGCTCTGCTCTTGATGTGGAATCAAAACCTTCTTCTGCCCTTGCTCCCTATGCTCCTCTGCCAGTGTTTGGATCCATCCAAAAGCCTCTCTTTGCTCCTACTCTGTCTCCTCCGGCTCCAGCTAACCCGACCGCAGACCTTTTTTCACCCTCAGCTCCTGCTCCATCTACCGCCAAAGTCCTCGATACAGCTCCAATCCCTGTCCAAGATTCGGCTCTAGCTCCTGAAGCTATTCTATTCCCATTCCCATTCCCAGACCCAATTCCAATCCCAGTCCCAGTCCCAGTCCCAGTCCCAATCCAAGCCCCTTTTCCAGTTTCAGCTCCCGCTCCTCCCGCAGCCCCTCCCCAGGTGGAGACCCTCTTCACAGAGTCACAAGGCAAGGAGGCCCATGACCAGGTCCGGATTGAGGACTTGGGCCCAGAGGAGGGGGCAGACATCTCTCCATCTCCAGACGAAGGAGCTGATGAAGGTAATAAAGAGGAAATTCAGACCGCAAGGTCAATGAATGGTGTGGAAAAATAAACGTTTGAAACATTGCTTTGCTGAATAGGTTTTCATTTATCTTAATATTAACTGTGTTCTGTCTTTTTTTTTTTTTAGATTTGATTGAGACAACGTCGCTCGACGTACCTGAACAAAACGAAATGTTCTCAATTCCAACCTGGTCCTCGACACCTCCTCCACAAAAATATTTCCCAGGGAATTCATTCTAATTCCTTCACTTTTCAGATACTGCCTCGGCTCAGAATACAACCTTTTTCGTCTCAGTTTGTATCTGAGTATTATTTTGGTTAGCCTGTTGGTTAAAGAGTACAAACATATTGAGCATTGATAATTTGACAAATATATGAATTCAAACCAAACCTGTATGCTTATTTATTCTGGTTTTTACTTCATGAAGCTCATGAATTGTATTTTGTATTTTTGCATTTCAACAGCAAATTTTGCCTGATTGTATTTTAAAGTATTGGTATAAATCACTGGTTATGATGTATTTGTAATTTTGGATTTATTTGATAGAATTTTGTAAAAGTTGTTACTTAATAAAATATACTGCTTACAATCATCTGACTGTGGACATTATTACCTTTATTATTTATTATGTGATGAATACAGTATATGACCAATAATAAAATAAAAAATTTACTTTAAATTAATTCTTAGATTTTATCCCTCATTCTTTAATTATCCTGCACAATGTGTGAAGACAGATACTGGTGTCATGAATTTATCTTTTAATTATTCTATAGTTTTCTTTTAGGATTCTGCTTTTATTTTCATTTTTTATTCAGAAATTAAAGTATTGCCAACTTTTACTCCAATAAAATACAAATACTTTAACAATACTCAAACCTATAAATGTAAAAAAAGTACAATATGTTTTAATTATTGCAAAAAAAATAGTGTTAAAAAATAAATATATATATATATATATATATGTGTGTGACTTAATTGTTAAGACCTGTGCAACAACTGGGTTTATAATTGATGCATTTGTGGGTGAGGATACATTTGTAGCTGGTAAAGTGTGATTGTTTATATTGTGCTTAATCTATGACAATGCAATATATCATACAAGATGATGCTATATTTTGTATGCAAATACAATATTTCTCTCCCCGAAATGTAGTTGAGTTTAAGTAAATGCAAATACTCATAAACAATACTTGAGTACGTGTACTTGCATCCCTCCACTGACTATATATGCTGTTGTACCCTTTTGTGTTGGCTCTTTTCCCTGTACTCACAAATAAAGCTGATTTGGTCGCTGAAAAAAAATAGTAAATGATGAGTGTGACATAACTCCTGGCTGCCCTCTGCTGATATAAAACATGCAGTGTGCTGCCAGACTAGTGCACATTTATTAATGATTTCTGCAGCAATCATGCGTACGTGACGTGCATTGGCTGCAAGAAGAGTTGTCTACCTGCATTTACGTTACAGTACACATTATACAGGATATACCGAAGCGACACAAATGATGTTAGTTGACTTTTCCGTCATTATGTTGTCGCCTGAAACACTCCTGGTTGGCCAACAGGAAGTGAAACATGTGCTTCCGCATAGAGAAAGTCCCACGTGTTTCGTCCATGGATGTATTTAGTCAGCGCGTGGTTTTTGTTGCTGTTCAGCAGCTAGCTGAAAGCTAACTTATTCTGAACTCTTCTTTGTTTGTTTGTCATCCTTGGTATCAGTAAGATGAGTCCTCTGTGTGACTGCTGCGGTGAGCACATTGATAAGCTGAATCAGCAGATTTCTTTAATGAGAAAAGAAACCAAGAACTTGAGGTAGGTGGAGATAGAAATGCACGAGCTGTAATTATATATTGTTCTCTTTAGGTATAGTATTAATAAATGTTTTGTCTGTCAACCTTTTTTAGACAGGATATCAATATATATCGCTACTTTACAGACATTCAGTTGTATTTAGATTTATTTTATCATTTCCTTTGTCATGGTATTGACTTGTAGCCACTCTTTTTAAACAGGCATATGTTGGACAGTGCAGTTAGAGCTCATCGCAAACACATGATGGCCATTCAGTCTGCTGTGGCAAAGATTGATAAAGACCAGGCCGCACCACCACCTCCAGCAGCCGCATCACCGCAGTCCGCCTTAGAGCAAGGTAATTACCATGAGTACAACTGTAAAGTCAACTGCAATAGTAATGTAAATAAAGGCAACAAAAATATATTTTTTCACCCCAGAACTTCCTCAGAAAAAAAACCCATCTACAGTATGTCTTATTATATTAACACACATCATTTATAGTACTGCATCACATCATATTAAATAATAAAATATAACAACTTTATTTATCCCAAAGGAATGATTTGTGTGCCAAATCTAGTAAACATAGTAAAATGATAATTATTATAATGATATTAAGAATAATAATAGCAATAATTTAACTGTTAAAGTTCTTCATAAATGTTTAAAAAAATACTATCTAAATAAAGCTTTACTTAACTTTACTTACTTTAATTTCTTACTTATCTATTAATCCGTCAGATATCTTTTGGATTAATATATTAATAAATTCGCTAAAATAGTTTTAAGAAATCACAACTGTCCAAGAGTCCAAGCCGACGTCTTCAAATTGCTTGTTTTGTCTGACCAACTTTTTTTTAAAGAAGTGTTACTTTTGCAATGATATTAAACAAGGAAACGTAGCAAATCGGATTCATTTCTGTCAATCGACTTATCAGTCAAATAATCGTTTCACCACTAAAATAAATATGTATTTTCTATATAAGATAAAACCTTAGTTATCACAAGGAAAATTGAAAGTGAAATTGTAAAAAGTGCAGCGGTCACATTACAAAGTAGGAAAGAGTGCAAATATAAAATATCAAAAAATCTCCAAAAGTCTAAATATACACATTAATACACCAAAAATATAAACAAGGTTGAGGGTAGTTTGCTTTTTGGTGAGTCGTATATACTATAGATATGTGTGACAAATTAACATGTAGTTCAGTAAAATGAAAGTAGAAAAACACCCACACGTAGAATAAAGGGACGAGCAAAGTATATTATTAATGTATTGGTTATTATGTTCTAAACTACAAGTAGGAGAAAACCTTTTTTTAAGAAAGGTGCGCCCTGTGTCATTCTATAAAATGTTCTAAACTGAATAAATCTGTGTAACTCTCCAGGAAACATCCAGACAGTCCCGATTGGTTACGTCAGTTCCTGTTTCTCTGTGAAGAATGGTACACCCAGACAGCCCACCATTTGTGGCCCCTCAAGGGCCGAACTGCGCATCCAGCAGAGTGTCTTTAATAACCCTGAGCATGCTCTAGTGGGCCTGGAGCAATACTCCCACGTCTGGTAGGTCTTATACAGTTGATTTACTCTTTTATTGTACCGAAAGGGAGTAGTTAAGATTTTTTTGAAGTGAGGTTGTATGAGGTACTTATCCTGAGTCTGGTGGCTGAGGAGAGCATAGATAACCTGACGGCAAGTAAAGCAGGGAAAATATTCTAAATATAGTGTACACTTAAACTGATATTGGCTTTTTTAGGTGGCTAAAATACATTTTGCTGCTGCTCCCGTCCACAGCAGTACATTGCTTTGCTCCCCGTAGTCCTGTCTGTTTCTCTAAACTGGCCATCTACTGTAGATAATACGCTGATTTTCGATAAGTACCTCATACAAGCCAACTTCAAAACATCCAAACTGTCCCTTTTTAATCTCTGTATATCTTTCACAGTCCAGTCCGTAGTTTGGGGTTGCTATGACCCAAAATATTAGCAAAAAATGTTGTTGGTTGTTTGGGTGTCATGTATTTGTTTTCCCTATTTGGACTCTACAGGATCATCTTTCTCTTTCACAAAAATGGGCACTTGAGTTACAAAGCCAAAGTGAAGCCTCCGAGACTCAACGGTCAGAGAGTTGGCGTGTACTCGACACGCAGTCCCCATCGACCAAATGCCTTGGGCTTAACTCTGGCTAGACTTGATAAAATTGTAGGTGAGTGTCATTGACAAAAAATGTCTTTTAATAGCTAGTTGTGTGCTAACTACAGGGCCTACAGCTGTATATGTACTGCTGTATATGTCTTTGTGAGGACCTATGTACAGATTTAGCAGCATGTAAACATCACTATTTTTAAACTCTTAATGTTAGACTGCACTATTGTAAAGAATATTATTTCCTGCTTGCAGTTAATTTAAATATACTAGAATAGAGGTCTTCAACAGGGGGTCTGCGGAGGTACTTTTTTAAAAATGTTGTTTTATTTTTTAAACCAATTTTTTTCCCACAAATTTACATGAATATATGAACCTGTGTATTAATTGAATAGCTTAGTATTGAATGCACAATAACAGGCTAGCTATGTTTATACATGGCACTAGGCCCAGTTTAATGCAACACACAATTTTATACAATATATATAGTAGGGGGTCCCTGCTCCATCTCTCTATCAGTTTGGGGGTCCTTGGCCTGAAAAACGTTGAAGACCCCTGTAGAAGTGTAAATGTTTAGCTGTCAAATTAAACCTCAGCCACAGAAAGTAGCTTTATAGAAACTAATGTATTCCCACCTTTTTCTTTCTTTCTAGGTGATACAATACATCTGTCAGACATTGACATGATTGCTGGCACCCCAGTCCTGGACATCAAGCCTTACATCCCAGAGTACGACTCCCCCCGCTCCAGGATGGACTCGGAGCATTATGATTTAAACACAGACCGACCAAAGGCACCTGCTGTGTCACAAAACGAGACAGCAGACATATTAAACCTCCATAAAGACTCTGAGACGGACGCTCACTCGGACCTAAAGAGAATAATAAATGACGACTTGGGAAGTCTCCCCGGAGGCAAATCCGAAACTGATATTCCAGTCGCAGATTCACCTCAGTCAGTCCGTGCTCAGTTTCCTCTCCACAAAGACCTCCACAATGTGCTGGACAAGGTCAAGGCCTATGTGACACAAGGTGACCTTTGCCAACCAGGTTGTGCGAGCGAGGATCAAGTTTCTGACTCTCCCAAAACCCAACCAGCAGAGGCGACGGTGGACCAGCCTTGCTTTGGAGAGGAGGCCCACAGTACCATCGCTGGCTGGATCAGAGAGCCTCCTGTTGGCAGTCTGGAGGTGCGCTTCACCCCTCAGGCTGAGAGGGAGTTAGCAGACTTCCTTCCTACACACCTGTCAGGTAAGCCGAACTTCCAGTATGCTTTATAGTAGTAGTAGTAGTAGTAGTAGTATAGTTTAGTTTATTTGCACATATATAAAAAAAGACATAAGAAAAAGTTAGAACATTACAAGCCAAAAAAGTCTTACGAAGAAACCTCCCTTATTAAATATAATTAGACCTACTTTAAAAAAGGATAAAAAGATCAAAACAAAGGTTGCGTAATTCATAAAAGTTTTCAGACTAAGCAGCAATTGATAGAAATGTTTGTTTACAAGCTGAGATGCATGACTATAAAATCTATGAAGTGTTCTACAGTATATTGTTGTAGATGTTTATTGTCGTGATGGAAGTAGGTTGTTACAAAGAGACGGTCGTCTGTATTTCAATAAATGTTGATTTTAAGGGAAGTCCGGCATAAGGAAGATAAAAGTCGTTTGAGTGTCTTGGAATATAAAAGAGTGTCTGAGGAAGACTTAAAAAAGTTTTGACTTCATGAATTAGGTGTACATATTTATACATGAATACACAAGTTTGATCTATGGTCAGGTTAAAAATTGATAGAAGTTTGTACTTTCTGAAGGGAGGAGCAGAGGAGCATCTTTTAGCAAAACTAATGTAATGTGTTTTGGATTAGAAAAAATCTCGTTGAGATAAGTGAGACCACAGCAGTATTACAATACATGAGATGAGGTTAAATAAAGCTGTAATAAGAAGTGAAAACACAGGAATGATTCATCAATAAAGATTTCGAGTTAATGTCCACAAGACGGTGCTGTTGTGTCAGAGATGAATATGAAAACAGTCCGTATGTGTACACAATTTAGACTCTAAGTCACTCTCAATGTACTTGCACACAGGAACAAAAAAATAGACATACAGCAACAAAGCTGCACAAAAACCCGAAAAATAACTAGTATGTACATACAAAGGGGTAAGAAAGTGTAAAGTGCATGGTTACGTACGGTACATGCATGTGTACGTGTCTATATATAGCTTGCAGGATTAGTATTTGTTAATGATGGATGAATGATGATTTGACACACTTGCACACAGGACCCTCTGAAAGTGACAGACCCAGGTTCAAGTTTCTTCGCAGTCCAGAGGAGGCTGCTGCCGCCATCAGAGGGGTGCTTTCAGCAGACCCACGGTCAATTTACAGGAGGACCCGCTGCAGAGACAGACTCTTCTTCTTCACCCTGGACTCGGCTGACATCACCTGCTGGTTTGGACAAGGCTTCGCTGAGGTACTGCGGGTCCGACCTGTTGAGCAACACGTAGCCTCGTTGTGAGAAATGCTTTCAGTGAAGGATTGAGGCAATGAGCTTGCAAGACTCCGTTTTCACGTTTGTTGAGTCATGTTTCACAACTCGACATTTCCAGGTAATTTCCCCTGCTAAGGAAATGTGTATGTCGTAAGATCATTTTGGCCTTCTTAAAATCAGATGTATGAAATATGAGAAGCATTCAGTTCTGTATAAGTAGATTAAATAAAATATTTTTGAAATGAAAGTGCCTTAAAAAAAAAAAAAAAAAATGCTTTGTCCTTGTAATATGTTTTTCTATATCTGACCGGAAGCTACAACAGTGCAGAAATGGTAGATAATAAACATTTAGTTTATTTCTATCTCTGGGTCCAGTACACATGGTCTAAACATAAGGGTGATTTGTAAAAATGTCGTTGGTTATCAAGTTATTCTTGTGAAGTATTAAAGGCTTACCCACTTCTCTCATATGTTCATGATTTAGAAAATGATTTGCATGTTTGTTTCTTTGTCAAGACTTGTTCTGTACTTGTGTAAAAGTTTATTTTATGTATAATTTCTATTTTAACTGGCCCTTTTTTAAGAAAGAAAGAAAGAAAGAAAGAGTGAACTTTCTTTTTTTCTTCTTTTTAGTTTGTTACTGGTGTAATTTGCCATACCAGCAGTGACTGTAAATCACTCTAGCTTTAGATTTACTGTGGTGTATTTTTGAGTCAGCGAGAGGAAGGGAGTGAGAGGTTGTGACGAAAGGACAAAGGAAACATTTATGATTAGGATGTTAGATATGCTTTACAGCTTCAAAAACATTCTTGAAATTACTTTAAAGGCAATTAATTTACTTAACTTGAATGAGGTTCAGCTGAAGTAGTCCTACTGTACTGTTTTTTTGATGAAATGAAGGGTAACCATGATAAAAAATACTGTATCAAATATGTATCTTGTATGTAACTGAGGGGGAAGGGTTTTGATTTTGAAACCGGAGAATTCAGAAATAATTAAACTAAATTAAGCAACCAAATGAATAGGTGACTCGAAAGATTTAAAAAGTAATGTTTTAAATAAAGAACAGGATGGCTGGGATTTAGTGGGTTAAATTCCAACAAATCCTTTGATGATAGAAGTAGAATCACAGTAGGAGTGTGCATGCACATCTAAATGAAACAGGGCAGGCGCTGAGCCAAAAGTCAGCAGATAATGATATAAACTAATAATTTGCTTGCACACCGCAGGGCTTCAGCTTGTGTGATGCCCTGCAGTGTGATGTTGCACATTGGAGCCCTGGTGTCTGCAAGCAAATGATTTGTTTATTTCAGAACCTGAATCAGAATAAGGTTTACTACCAAGTAGGTTATTCACTTACAAGGAATTTGCCTTGGTGTCTGGTAATACAATAAACATTAAGAGGAAATAAAAATACAGCCAAAGTACTGCAAAAGTCACAAACATAAATATAGAATAGAAAAGTTACAATAAAATCTGAAAAATATACGATAAAAATACTATAGCTAGAACATAAATATAGAATAAAAAATAGACAATAAAATTCTGAAAAGGATACTATAAAATATACTATAAAGGCCGGCAGTAGCTCAGTCTGTGGGGATTTGCTTGATAATGGGAGGCCCGCTGGTGCATAATGCATGTGTGTATTTGGGCCTGTGTGTGTGACTATACTGTATATAACAACATAGTATGAACTTTTTTGATTTCCCTTGCAGGATTATTAAGTACACATATTATTATTTCAAATAATACAATATAACTGTTTAAATACAAAGTAGGTGACAGTGACTAATAAGAGACCCAATGACAGGAGTTATTTTTATGATTAAGCATAAAATTATAAAGAAAAACTTTGCCTATAGATACCTAAAAGGCATTGGGGAAAGTAGTTACATTAACCTGCAGCTGGGGGCAGCACTGTGTCGTAGTACGCGATACGTCCGCCCGATGCGTCACAAAACCACCGAAGAAGAGAAATGGACCAATAGAGGAGCTGACATTTGTGTTTTGAATGAAACGCGGTTGGTGGCTGCTCGACGCTGACTGTTTGTTTACTCTATTCTCGTAGCTTTTGCAACGTTGGTTAAAGTTTGCTGGTAAAAGTTTGAAGGTAATGTGCTTTTACTTGATTCCACAGGTGATAGTCCATAGTTTGGTTCGTTAAACATGTTCGTTGGCCGCTGTGAGGTGTGGGTAAACTAACTAACTTGAGTTAACGTAACTTTTACTTACGTTAGCTACGCCCTTTCCAATATTATTACATTGGAAATACATATTATTATACAAACCCATAGTGCGATGATTTAGGGTTACTTTATACATCCAAGTTAGGTGTGGTTAATTATTATCCCTTATGAATGTGCTAATAAGCCTTCAATTATTTCTGTCCATCTGCCTGTAACGTTAGTCGATACGTAACGTTAACGTCGCATCAGAAGCTGGTTAACGTGATGCGTCTGTCTCTGAAACCGGCTTAACGTACTCTCCACAAACAATTTAATCAACATTTGAAAGCACGTTTAATAGAAAATTATTTGTCTTAATTTGCAGGTTTCCCAGCGCTCCAGAGCAATGTCCTCCAGGAAGTCGTGTCCCAGTGGGGAAGCCTTGGTAAGACTTTTGCTCCCTACTATGCACCATCTATGTCGTTAAATTATGTCTGAGCAGGCTATTAATACTTTGTTTGACTTGTGTTGATGTTAGCCTTCAAGCAGATGTGGAGAGCGTACCCCACTGAGAAGTATGCAGAATGAAATGCTATCAACTCCATCACTGAGGTTCAAATCAAAATCACTATTCGGTGCAGAGGTTGTGAAGCCGATAAAGGTGGGGTTATACTTATATTTGGAAATGCTCCTATTGTTTTTAATGTCTTTGTGACTTTTTCTCACCTTCCTTTCATTCTAATCAACAGGGTGATGTTCCTCTCTGTGACCCAGAGCCCCACTTGAGATCTCCTCCGTCCACCAAAGTGATTGACATCAATGCTTCCACTTTTGATAAACCAACTACTGAGACAGCTTGTGGACTTGGAGATGTAACATTCAAATCGTTCAGCTGCCCTGGTGGGGAGGTTGAGGTTACAGGCTCCTCAGTGCTTGCAGAAGAGAGTATTATTTTGCCCAACGATCAGGCTATGAAAAACACGCATGAAACGGAAGATACAGTCATCTCTGACAGTATAATAGTTCAGTCATGCAGTGACCACACTGAACACCCCTATTACAATCCTGAGAGGAAAGATGATTCCTTGGTTGACATAGACGCAGGATGTCTCTGGGAAAATTCAAATACTAATCTAACCTCTGGTGACTCGGATGATGGATGCGCCACACAAGATTTCAGAGCTTTTGTGAATGATTGCTGTGGAAAAAAAGATGTCACTTGGAAATCCTTTGTCTGTGATGGCGGTGAGGTGGAGGTTTCCGATGTCACCAAACTACATGATGAGACCATTCCGCTGCCCAAGCCACAGCTTGGTGGGCCTTTGCAAGACAACAGTGTGAATTCATCAGATCTCTCTAACTGTGGCCAACTATGTCAAGCGGAACATGCAGATCACCTCTACTTTGTCAGAGAAAATGGTGTTTCTGTCATCACAACCGTCTCTGAAACCACACATGGTCCTGAAAAGCATGCTGATGGACACCTGAGTGATGTAACCTTCAAATCATTTAACTGCACTGGAGGTGTGATTGAAATTTCAGATGGCACCAAACTTGCAGATGAGACCGTTCCACTACCAGCTGACCAAACCGCCACCGGCAGTGAGTCTTACAATTATGGCATGAATCCAAGCATGGTGGCTGGTGAAGAAGATGTGAAAACCGGTAATGATAATTTAGATCACCCATACTGTAATATTGAAAATGACCCATCAGGGGAAGCATTACCATTTAGCCTTGATGTCGTGGATGAAGGTAAACAGATTAGCTTGGTGGTATCTGATAGCCAAGAGGGTATTACATTCAGCTCTTTCATCAGTGACGGAAGTGATGTTGAAATATCAGACGGTACCGAATTGTCTCAGAAGACTTCACCTCTGCCTGACGACCAGCCCCTGGATGACAACAGTGTACCTACTGCTGTTACAGAGGATCACATTCGAGGTGAACACACAAACAGCCATGTGGAAAACGATGAAGTTGTGGTAGATGCAGACCCACAAGCTAACAGTACATATTCACTGACTAACGCATCTGTAAAGACATTGGATGATGAATCTGTTAACTGTCATATGCAAGAAAAATCTAAAAAGGATTCGATGCATCCTGAGGACAGTGCGTTGCCTTCAGTGCTTCAAAATAACGAGTCCCCCGACTGCAGCCATCTTACGACTTCTGCAGAGACGCCTACACCCGTGGAAGTGCATGTGGAACACGTCTCTCAAGTGCAAATCAGCAGTAAACCCCTTGAATCCAGTGAAGCAAAAGACAGTGCTATCGGTTCGTCTGGAAATGGACCTTTTATTTGTAACTCTGCAGAAAAACCTCAGCCAGAAAACTTCCCTGATGTTTTCAAAGTGCTGTCAGGGTGTGCCTCAGAAGCGTTGCCTTTTCAGTTTGGGATCCTCAGTCCTGCTGTCAGGAGAGCCTCTCTTGCTGTATTAAAGGCTTTTAGGGTTCCTGCTATGGACCAATTTTTGGCTGACGATGCTGTTCTCGAGGCTGAAAAGAGCTTGACGTCTCCTTTTAACGTCGACCCCGCAGGGTTATGGGCAGAGCAAATGGAGAGCCCCATGCCACGTCCTCTGTTTAACTCTACAGCGCTAGGTTGCAAGCTACAGCCAGACCCAGTCCCCGAGCCAGTTGGTGGTGTAGATGCAAAGACTTCTGCAGTGCCTCAGTCTGAAGTGGAGAAGCCGGTTCTGGCTGTCCCTTTGATTCCAGATGGTCCCCTTCAGCAGCAGCTTCGGCAGATGGCAGAGTTCCTTTTCTTGGCATCAGGAAATATGCTTCCTGCCGCCGTCTCTGCTCCCGTTCCGCCTCTCGCTGCCGTCACGGTCTCATCGGCAAAAGCTACTCCTGCAGAATCCCACAGTGTCTGTGTGGGCACCACTCCTGTTAAATGGTTGGACCACAGCGTCAATACATCTGGCCAATTTGAGAGAAAGAGAAACTTCTCTGTGGCTGATTCCTGCACTCTGACCGACCCTCTCCTGTGGAAGTAAGTGTTGCCTATGGATTAGTTGGGTCGCCAATCATTTCTGAATACGACGTGGTTAATTCAGATTTCTGTGTTTTCTCTGTCTGCCTCTCACTGTTTTTTCTTTTGTTGACGTTCCCCCAGCCTACCTCCAGGCAGCCTCGAGTGTCTCCCCAGACAAGAGCTGGAGCAGAGGTTAAGGTCAAGCATGATCATGGTGGAGGCTCTTGTGCAGCAGTTGGCTGCAGCAAGGACAAATGAATGTCCTTCTGCAGGCCCTGCACCTTCAGACCTCAGGGAGAAACTGGTGCAGACGGACCACACTGAGCTGAGTCAGGTAAGGACACATTCTGACATATTAAAGGGTCTGACTGGAAGATGAGAAGCATATAGACTTTGTACCTTTTTGTAGCTTTATTTCTTTCACTATGATGACGTCTTACGTTTTCTTTTAGTTCATCCACAATCTCATTTATTTGTTTCGTATTTTACGTAGACCACAATGTACAGAGACCTGTATTTGGAGGCTCTGAGCAGGATTGGCGAGTTGGAGTTGGACGAAAGTTCTCTACAGAACCTCACCCAGTGTGTGCAGGACATGAGGGTCACCATGGTGAGACGCACACAATGACGCAACACGTGTTCTAGGTTGCACAATTGTTCACACTTTATAAATGCAGGCTCTGGCATGTTTAAACATTTTTGTGAAAAGAACCTCATTTTACGTGTGTTAATTTGTCCCAACAGACATCTTTGAGTTGTGACACGGACGGCGCTCTCTCTAACATGAAGCTAATGGGAGATGTCGTCAGAGAGGACCATGGGAGCCTTGCGTCACATGTATGTAAACACGTCTTGAATGCTTCTGTGTAAGGATCCAGTGACTCGGTTGATCATGTGTGTTTTCCTCGCGCTGTTTAGTACGGTCAGATGAAGGCTCTACTTGAGAAAACGAAGGAGACGCAGACAACAATGATGCAGAAGGTCAAAGATGTTCTTCACCAGCGAGATGACATGAGGATACAGACGGAGGAGGCCTTCACGGCCAAGGAGGCGGTAAGTGACAAACATCTTAGTTGTTAATGTGACTTAAGTAGTTCAATGCATGTTTTGTCTTTTAGTGTCATGATGACAATTCTAATCCTTGTTCAAGTGGCTCCACTGCAGGTTGAGGATTTTCTTTTCTTTTTATATCGATCAGTAATTGAACCAGGGCTATACTTTTCATGCTTTTTATTTTGAAAGGATAAGAATGATATTTAAGTCATTCTTGTGCTGATATCGAGTCAGGAGCAAACTGACACATTTAAAGAAATGAAGCTTGAAGCTTAACACGTTATGTATCGGGAGCAGTTTTTCTGTGTCTGTTGGACCTAAACACAAGTACAGAAATGATTGTGGACACTATTCAAACTTCCAAGGTTAATATTTGACATTTTTTTTGCCAGTGATATTTCTTTCGTAGCATTCTTTATTCCAGGAGGATTAAGTGCGTGTCTGGTCGTTTTGTTTCCAGGCCTTCAGTGCGATGGAGCAGCTGAGGACACACTGTGCCACAGAAATGTCAAAGCTGGAGAGGATTGTGGGGTCGCAGCAAGAACTGTCTGCCGCCCTAAACCAGACTTACCCAGAACAGGTACAGAGAACAGGCTAAATGAAATGGCTCTGTTTTAAAATCGATTTGGCATAACATCGGAATGTTGTTTAATTCGTCTCTATTCCTTTTTCTCTACTCCTGAAGGTTGCATTAAACCAGGCCTACACTGAAATACTCAATTCTGCTTCTGATGTTTTCTCCACAACCATGGAGGAACATTCCAGTTTGATGAGAGAAGTAGGTTCAATATATCTTTTTAAAAAGAGACTCAAATAAGAACTGCAGGCATGGAACAACACACACACGCACGCACACACACACACACACAGTATGTGGCAATTCTCAATAGTCACAATCTGTCACCATGCAGTGGAAATGCAGCATCAGGAGTGTTCGTTTCAAACCATTTAGTTCAAATTGTAGTTTGATCTCCTGTGAAGTTTTTCTCACAATTTAATAACAACACCATAGTACCGTCGCTTTTCATTTTGCTCCCTTTATGTGGTGTTTGAATGGGGACAGCATTTACCACTTTTGTTTTAAATGCATTATTGCTCATAATACTGATGCTTTTGCGTCTTCTTTTCACAGCTCTGCACAGTCGGAAGCCTTCTGCAGAAAACCGCTCCGATGCTCCTGAAGCTGAACGAGAAGGCAGCTGCTGCTTTGAGAGAGCGGGACGAGCATCTGTATGCCAGAGACCAAGCCGTGGAAGAGCGAGAGCAGGTCAGATTTCTAAAATCTAATAATAATAATTCAATGACTTACAAGCAATGTCTTTTTATAATGTGACGATTTTCTGTGAATCGTCATTTTCTACTTTAAAAAAGCTTGTTTCCTCAACAGATTGAAGAAGAATTTAACCAAACTAACATGAATCTCCAAGCTGCCGGAGAACAGATCGGTGATTTAAATCTGCAGGTGACAATTCTGACCTCAGGTAAAAACCAACTTTCGTCATTTCGTTCCTTCTCTTTGCAAACGGTTGTATGAATACTGCATTTGGTTTCTTCTTCTTCTTAACAAGCCTATGCAATTGCTTCCATTTCTTTCTTTTAAATAAATGTCAGAAATGGGCGTGCTGCGTCAGAAGCTAACGGAAAGAGAGGAAGACAGGGGTCTGCTGGAGAGAAAGGTGACGGAGCTGTCTGCTACAGTTTCCGCCACGTTGGCCTCCTACACCTTCCTGGAGCAGGCCCTTGCTGCAGAGAGTACAAAGTACGATCCTCACAACACCCCCAATCTGTTGATGGCATGTGCTCAGGAATATGAAAGGAAATGCACTGAAATGCTACTGAAACCTTTTCATCAAGCGGCATCTTTATCTTTATCTTTATTTTTTCCAGGTTGCAGCAGTCATGGAAGGACATTCAGCTCGCCAAGGACAGAGCAAATGAGTAAGTGGTGACAATGATTTTGTCTACTCGTGAGGAATCCCTTTTTAAGGCAAATGGTTTGATAGGAAATGTTGAACAAAATCACAATAAAGACAAAGATGATTGAAGTTCAGTTTATCTTAGTTAAAACCTGCAGTAAATACCTTGTCACAGACTTCTTGTCGTCTCTTCCCATATGAAAAAATGAATGTGTTTGGTTGTCAACACTCAGTTTTGTTAGGAGGGAACTTTCTGCTGCTTACAAGTTGCTCACACGCTTGTCCGTGTGCACTATAAAGAGACTAGTATGTAAAGTATAGTATTTTAAATCACTTGAATTATGGGGCAACCTTGTTTTCTGAGAGCAAAAACAAACTCCCTGCCACACGTCTACAAATGTCACCTGAAGTACTGCAACTAATGCCTCCTGCCTGTGTTTCGTCCTTGTTTCGTGCTCAGGTTGGAGACGTCACTGGGTCGGTCGGAGCAGCGCGTGTGTGAGTTGAGTCGGGCTCTGGCTCAAAGTGAGGAGCAGCTCAGTCAGCTGCAGGTCCTCACACAATCCCAGGATATGCAAATCCAGAAGCTCCAGGATGCTTGCACGCAACTGGGTGGCGTGCGGGAGATGAACGAGGTAAGATTTTAGGTTTATATATTTCTTAATTATTACTTATTTTTTCAGATTTTTGACTAGGAATATTTCTGTGATTTAGACTGAAGCATAACATAATATATTTAACTTCATGAGAGCTTTACCCAAGTAGTATTTTTCGTTTCAAGCTTAAGTTGACATTTGAATTCTAAATCAACATTTTTTTGCTTGTAAAATAAGATTCCAGGCGTGGCTGCGTAGGATTGTTTCCGATTCGTGTGATCCGAACGCTTCCAATAACTCTCAGAGCGTTGTTAAGTCCAAAAGTCCAAAATCTATTGAAAAAAGATTCACAACATGTTTTTATTTAACAAAATGTTCTGCTTCAATCCATATTTGTTGGCGTTTTAGCCTTTTTATAAACAGTTTTTCACTGCGATCAAAAAACAGTTTGCTCTCCCGCTCGCTGCACAAGAGAGGCACACGCATGTATCAACCGGGTGTTATAGCAGCAATCTAACAGCATAATAAACCACATTTATATAACCGGAATACCAACAAAGTACTTTTAAATTTTTTTTAATTAAACATGAAATAGGACGACAGACATTTAAAGCTTCATTCGAAATTTTCAACAGAAGCTTTGACTGTAAAAAAAAGACATTTGGTACAGTCTTATTATTTTCCCAGTCTGCTTGTCGTCTGGTTCTCACTCCTTATACACATAATTGTTTGAGTTTCTTTGCCCAACCAACACTTTTGAATTGGAGCTTTTGTTCCTAGCATTTTGGGAAAGATTTTGAATCCACTTTAATGTCACTTTAAAAGAAGAAAAGTCAAGACTTCCTTCATACAGTAAGTTGCTGTCGTTATAGTATGCCACTTCTGTTTTATAATTTCCCGTTGCCTGCGTGTCACAGTTCCTGCAGATGGAGAATGAGTTGGCGAGGGAGCAGATGGCTGAAAGTGAACATTCGCTGAGCGCGAACCTGCGGGGGCTGCGGCAGAGGAACATCCAGTGTGAGGACCTAAAAGGAGAACTTGGTCATCTTCAGTAAGTTTGAGTTAACAACACCCATGAAGTGCATTATACTTGTATATATTGAACTCTATTTGTTAAACAGAATTGTAATAAACAGCGGCACATATGAGGCAAAGGAAATAATGGCTTTACAGTACATTTAATCAAGATTAAAAATAAATCTCAGTGTAGGTAAAGACGTCTTCAGTCTATGTTTTAAACTTCAGCTAATCTGGTGCAAAGCTTACTGCACGTTTTAAAGTTGTCTAACGTTTTGTCCGTATACTCCATGATAACTTGCCTGCATGTGTGACGCAGGCTTGAGAACCGGAGCTTGCGGGAGGAGCTGGAAACCACAAAGTCCAGAGCCGATGCTACTCAGCTGGAGCTCAGACAGAAACTGGCACAGGCGGTCACTGAAATCACTTTGCTGCACCACACACTGCGAGGAGCGACCAATGAACTACATGCAGCTCTTGATGACCAGGTAAGACCTTCATATATGTGTCCATGCTTTTATTCCATAAACAGATACAGCATGCAAGGCTGTATCTGTATTTCTAGTAGACAGGAGATTGCTCTACTAATTGTGTTCAAGTGTAGTTATAAACATGTGGTGTCAAACTCCATGCTTTACAATAAAATGATAAAAACACTGACATGAGCTGCAGGTAAGTAGACTGCAGCACTGTGGAGAATCTTTTATATGTTGGCTTATATGTTTTTTTAAAAAACATTTTTAGACACCAGAACCACAGAGTGAAGAGTCTCAACAAGTCCACAATGTGGAGCGTCGTCACCCCTCCAGCTCCTTTGTGGACCGCATCATGGTTGCATTAACTGCTGAGAAGGAGGAAGAGACGCCTCCTGGATCAGGTACTGACGCTCGTCCTGCATGTGTCTTTTTAAATTATCATTTTTCCAATCATGCTTTTTGTTCATGACCTCTGGCTCGGTTCTTTTTAAAAGACCGGAACAGATTTCACTTCGCTTCCCAGACATTCACCTGTGACAGCTGTTTGATTTGAATTGCTCAAACATGGGGTTTGATGCGTGTTCAGCAGACACGCACTTATGTATGCGTCACCTATATGAAAGGCGAGTATAAATATCATCCTGTGAAGGAGGGTTATGAGTCAATTTCTCCCTTTTTAACAGCAGGTGACGATGACATGTGGCCTCGTGCTGTAAATTGCTTTGTCTTTAATACTCTTGTTATACTTGTTCTGTCTGTTGCAATTATCCTATTTCCCCCATGGATAATAGGCACTGCAATGGGAAATGTCTAGCTAAAATTGCCCACTGTGTTTTTTAAATGAACACATCCGAGTAATTTTGAATCGTTGATTTGCAGAGATGGCATTTTTGTTACAGGGACCATAAATTAATGAAAATTGCTCACTTGCACCTCACACTCCGTTCAGAGAGGGCTTCAAAGTCATCTAATGATTTTAAGGCAAATCTAAAGTTGTAGTTCACTGTCTCATCAGTTCCCTCAGACACGGCCGAGCCCCCGTGTGAAACGTTGTTCAGTGAGACGAGCGCCTTCGTCCGCATTGCAGCCGTCACCCCTAAAAAGAATTTGAACGCCGTAGAGTTTGAGCCCGAAGAGGACGATCAGAGCAGCGTGGCGGAGCTGTTCGCTGACCTGGGCAGCACCGTCGCAGAGCTCCTCAGCACACTGAGGCTGCTGCAACAGCGTAAAGATGCTCGGCTGGAGGAGCTGCACAACACCATGTAAGTACCTGTGAAATGTGTGAAAGGTGAGGAAATAAAGCCCGCCACGAGTTTCCTGAACCCAAGATGATGTCTTTTAAAAAATAAATAAAATCTAAACTTAAAAAAAGAGAAAAGCAGAACATCGTTGTATACGAGAGGCTGAGACCAGCAAATGTTTGGCATTTTTGGTTTGATGAATGACCGGCATCATTAGTTGATCCATAAAAATCAATCTAATATTAATTAATTTTGTCTATAATCAATTGATTATGGAACAAATCATACTAGCACTAGATTGTTCTGTGAGGACTCATTAGTGGAGTTAACAAGTTGTCTGTCATATTTAACAAACTGGTGTAATTCTTTTTTAGAAAAAACACATTTTCACAAAAGCTTTTATTTAAACTTCAAGGTCTTCTTTTTCAACATGATCTAATGTGTTGTTCCAGCTCTGGCCTGCAGGTGGAGCAGCAGGCCGCACACAACAGACATGAGGCTGAAGTGTCTGAGCTGAAGCATCAACTCGGCCGTCTGAACGGCCTGTTTGAGAGAGGAAATCAGGCGCTGCAGCAGAAAGCTCTGGTAAGAACTGCTGCACTTAGTGTTGACTTCAACTATGGTGACTAACAAAACTCAAAATGGGTAACAAAAGAGCTCCGGCTTCTTTAAACATTTTTATTTTTCTTTCTTTTTTTCACAGGATGAGAAAGCTGTGACAAAGTTGATGTTCGATATACAAGAGACCCAGGAAATTCTAAACAAACACAAGACTGACAGTAACGTGAGGCACATGTTCTATATGTATACGTATATTTATTGTTTACAGCGTGTGAATCTGTGTGTGTGTCATCATTGCAAAATGTGCTCCTGGAGACACTTACTGTAGCGGGAACTACCACAGAAGCGGTGTTAAGTACTTTGCCATGTGTTTTATATTTCTGTCTGTGTGCCTGTGGACAGATATTGTCACGCCGATGGTGCTGCAACTGTGCCAAGATGCATGATTTTGCAATCTCTCTCTCACACACACACACACACACACACACACAGACTCTAAATCTTAAAGCGATACCAGCATCGCTGTTTTGCGGCTGTTAAGAACACTCCGAATAGAGCTGAATTTGAGCAGTTTTTACCTTTTTTTTTCTTTGTACATTTTTCCCAGGACTTGAGGAAGGAGGTGGTTGAGCTTCGTCGTTCTCTCCAGCAGTCTCAGGTGGAGTCTCAATTCCTGCGGGGGGAGTTGAGAAAAGCTGGGAGCCAATCGGCCAACCCAGCACATTTAATGGAAGAGAAAATCCATTTATTGAGAGAGGTATGAACCTGTCACCTATGTTTGTAGAATTGCCAGCAACAGTGTAGTTATTATAATACCTTTTTTTTAAGGCTATAATTGAGCAAACACTTCAGGTTTCGCAACACGGGTCTCTGTCTCTTATCTGTAGGTGGAGAGACTGAAGTTAAGTCTCCAGGACGTTGAGCAGACCAGAGTTAAACTCCTTGATAGAGCAAAAAGACATGTAAGTATTGGCTTGTTACTGATATTGCTCACTACATTAAAGCGTCTTTGTTTATCTTCTTGGAATAAGATAAGATGTGTGATCACGTGTGATAAAAGACCTGAAGAAGTAGCGTGTTCATGATGTAGTAATGTCTCTCGCAGCAAATCATCCACCAGACCAACCAGCAGAAAAGTGAAAACGAGCTTCAGATGTTGAACAAAATGATCAATAAAGTCAGAGAGGTGAGAGATGCTTTCCATATTGCCTTTTGTGCCTTCCTCTGTAAAGAATGTAAATGCCGTATGTCTGTATATGTCGGGTATTTATTGTTTTCATTTTCTTCTCGCAGACTCTTCTGTCGCTGCCGGTGATCGTGAAGAATTGTGAACAACTCCAACAGCTTGTTGAATATATCGGCTGACGTGTTTGTTTTTGTCACCTGCGTTCATTGTATTTATGTATTTTGTTATGTTTTAGCTTGTCTTGGCTCTAAGTGTTTATATTGTTAGTATGATAAATGATATGAAATAAATGTTTTAAATGTTATGGGTTGTCGTTGCTCTTTTATGTTTGTGATATTTAAAAAAAATAATAATAATAATTTCAAATGCAGTGATAGAATTAAGAAGGGTTTCAAAATGTCTATTTTCTGTCTGCAAACATTTGTTAATATTTAAAGAAAACAGACACTGTTGTGCTGGACAACTCCATTTGATGCGTTTTTACCAGTGTCACACGTCACACCTGCGTGTTCTACACCTGGATTTGTTTTAAACGTAGACCAAAGCAGTTCATCAGTTTAGATATCGTGATGGTACCTGAAGCGCACACACGCCGTTTCAGTTTTTCAGGTTTGCTTTTTGATCACGACAAGCAATATTCAAAATACACAACCTCACTCAGACGTGTAGTCGACCTGCTGTGTTTATACAGTATATCTTCAAAAAATATCTATCAAACTTCCTCCCCCAAAAAAAAGTCCAGTAACAGTTTGCACAGGTGCACATTTAGAGTTTTCACGTTGGCCTACAATGTTAATTTAAACTGAAACGTGGATGGATAGGCTGCACAAAAAAAGTCTAACGTTACTGTACACAGTAAATTGCCCCTGCTGGCTACACCTGAATTTATTTAAATCTATTGCTTATCTAATTTTATAATATTCAATAAGTGCACTGTGTAAAAATCAACCTAATTATTTCTATTCTATGCTACCATTAGACCATAACTCAAGCTAGTGTTTATTCAACAAACCTTTGTTTTGTGTCACTTTTATCTTGAGCGCAGGTCTTACAATAATAAATCATTGCCCTTTTATAATTCGACACTCGCTAATGACTGTTATCCTCATTTAATCCGCATGGATTTTAAGATTCCGTGGCACTCAAGAAAAACTAGGAATAAAATCCCCATTTTATCTGTCAACAAAGCTTCTTTTCTGATAGGAAAATCTAATGCCTTCACTATAATGTAGCGTTTCCTTACGGGTCTCATCTTGCCAGATATGCAGACTTTGTGAGGGAGGTTTCTCGCGTTGAGATAAAGGACTCAAACTACTTAACTTTATAGGCTCAAATATCGAGTTACAAGTCAATTCATTTTCTTGATTAGTGGATCTGTGAGGTAGATTAACTGTGTCTGGCTGTCTAAGTGCTGCGTTGACATCTGGACATGATAATTGAGGCCCGGTCACGCTGGCTGGTAATACTGTGGCTCCAGACAACACTTTAAACCAGCTGAGCTGAAACAGTGAAGAAAACAAGCGAGCACAAAAGACAAAAGATGACTGAGGCCATTCGTTTGTTCCTGGAGGCAAATGTCTCGTTCTGTTTGTCTGCTGTTATTTTTGTAACACGTTATAGTTCAATTATAATTATTACAAATATAACTAATATTAATTAAATTGTGGCAAAGTAAATGCCCTTTTGTGCATATATAATATATAAACAATTCTGGTGTGATATTTTGCCACAATTGCTTAAATTGTAATAGCAATAATACATCAATAATTTAAGTATTTTATTCGTGAAGAGCCAAAGTGCTATATAATTCCAATTTATTTCCAAAAAGGCAACCTAATATGCATTTTCATTTGACAATAAAATACATGCAAATGCACTAAAGCTGACGCTCTTCAAGTCACTTATTGCAAAGCCAATGACCATGAAGCACAATAATTTATACTGATTTTTCAAAGTCTGTCACTTAAACTCACTAATAATGTAAATGTTAAACTTGCACATTCAATTCATGACAAAAAAAACAAACAAACTTGCAACTACGCGTGACATTAAATGAGCGTTATATTCCCATGCTGTGAAGAGGCCTTGACATTTAAATCCAAATTTATAGTATCTCAAAGTAAATTACCATCAATATACTAAATCACAGTTGTGTCAGGAGAGGTTAATCAGTCTGTTCAATTGCGTCCTTAACAAATGTCATGAACAAAGAAAAACAATCACGTTGCGCAGAAATGTCCGGCTCACTGGCTGCCGTCTCTGGTGCTCTGTTAACAAGGTAGTGAGATGCTTGGATCTACATTCTTAGTGGCTCAGATCGCAGACACAAACCTGTCCATATTCCCTGGGTACGTTGGGTGTCTCAGGTAACCCCCAGTGTTGGCAATAGGACCTGCACCACTGTTATACTGGGAGAAAGAGCCCAACTGCACTGGAGAGATCCTGCCGTAATGGTCCACACACTCCACAGACCCGTGGGCTGAGGAATGGAGGCGTCCTGTCGCTGCATAGCCCTGGGTGTGGCCCTGTCCGTACGCGGCCTGGTGCGTATGTTGGTGTGGATGGCCGTTTGGCCCGGAGTAGGTGTACCCGGGATGCGTAGAGGAGCGTGAAGATACGGCCCCTCCGCATGGTTGGCTCTGGAAAGCCGGGGCTCCCAGGCTGCAGGGACTGGATCCGTTTGCGAGCCCCTCGGGACTGAAGCTCCGGCCGGGCTGCTGCATCGCCTCTGGCCCTTGACCTCCCAGCATGCTTGCTGGAGTCTGGTGTCCTATGAGGTTATTGATGCTGAACATGCGGGTCTGACCAGGTCCAAACCCAGGAGGAGATGAAGAGGGGTAATAGGCAGAGTGCAGCTGCTGCCCGTAGGCCGGACTGACTGTCATGTTGTTGTAGACTGCGTTAGAATACGCGGCTGATCTGGCAATCTGGACAGGAGAGAAAACTGGTGTCTCGTGGACATATGAGGTGTAAGTGCTCAAGTCACAGCGCTTAAACCTCTTCCTGCGCCTCAGGAAGCTGCCGCTCTCAAACATGTCCTCTGCGTTGGGGTCCAAGGCCCAGTAGTTGCCCTTCCCTGGCCGCCCCGGCTCTCGGGGGATCTTGATAAAGCAATCATTGAGAGTCAAGTTATGACGGATGGAGTTCTGCCATTTCTTTGAATTGTCTCTGTAGAAGGGGAAGCGCTCTGTGATGAACTTGTAGATGCCCCCCAAAGTCAGCTTGCGGTCAGGGGAGTTGGCTATGGCCATGGAAATGAGTGCGATGTAGCTGTAAGGAGGTTTCCCGCGCTGCAGAGGTCTCTTCCGTCTCCGACCTCTGGGCTGCTCCTCTGTCTGCAGGGGAGAGTTGGAGGCAGACAAGTTGGTGTCTGCTGGAGAGCCTTTCTCCACTTTGACCACCGGCATTGTCATGAACAGTTCGGAAATGTCCCTTAAAAAGAACAGATTTTATGAATACTTACTGCAAAAGCTGCACAGTATTAGTTCTTCCACAGTTTAGATAAAGTTCCCTCTGTCTGATTAAATCCTTGGCAGTGGAAATCAGAACAAGAGATCAGTCCAGCACACACTCGTGCTAGAAAGATCACATTTGTTTGCAACAACTCACTGTCTTTAGGCCCAAATCCAGCAGCTCTTCAAGTGGAGGCAAGTTGCTTTTTTCCACGAGGTCCTATTTCATGAAATGCCGTGCTTATTCCCACAGTTTGTTGTCAGTTGAAGTTGAAGAGCTACAGTGCGAGAGTGCCATGCATGTAGTTTAAGGTGTGTGTAAGAATGAGTCACTCAGCGTTACCTGAAGAGCGTATCACCTCCACGCCACGCCCCCCGAAGCATCACATGCTCTTGACATACCTCAGCTCTATAAGGGTCTATTGTTCACGTTCGACAAAGTCTGCATACTTTGTGGTGGAAATTTCTATTTCAAGAGTTTTGACGTGTTTCAAATGTAGCAATAAATATCTGATGTCCTGAAATGGCCCAAACAATATTGACTAAATCAGAAAGTACTTTTCTAATTGGATTTAAAAAAAAAAAGTTTTAACTGTTGTTCATGAAAAAATAACCACAACATTTTCAGTGTTCTCCTTTGATTACTTCGTATGTATTGCAACTGTCAGATTTACTCTATGAAGGGCCTTTTTTTTTTGTTTCTACACCAGAACTGTCAAAACAAACATTGTTTCCTCTTGATATTCAAATTCCCTTTTAAAGCCAACCTCAGTTTACTTTAAAAAGTCCAAAATGATCCTTGTTGTTTTGACGTTAAACACTAAAAGACCTATTTAGTGGTAACTTAACCTACGCATTGTTGTTCTAACTTGCTTCCTTGTTTGTTTTGTGCCAGTGGTTGGACAAGCCAGCTGTGTTAAGAGATGTAAATGTTTTCTAGACAAAAGCCATCCTGTGATTTCAGCATGCAAAATATAAGCTATCGTCATAATTCCTGGACGCAACCTGAGAGACAGGAATAACCAACTCTCTACTATTGAAATCGTTTTTATTATACATGTCTCTCAGGAATTGGTTGTAATATGTGCTGGACATGTTTTAAAGTCAGCGTTCTACAAGATTTTTCTGTATATTTTTCTGTTTTTGCAGTACAGAAATTGCTGCAAACAATGACCAAAGCCATTCTTGGATAATCTATGCTGTGAAAGCTCTGCTTCTAAGACGACATTAAACACTATTACATTTCACCGGCACCAGTGATGGAGACAATGCTGACCCTTTGAGCAGCTCTGGTGGTATGAAGTAAGGGAGTCCACAGGGCTAAGGTTCACCACCTTAATCTTTTAAACAAACAGAGAGGAAGACACGGCAGCACACTCCCACCGCTCATCACCAGGCTGGGTTAGCACTGCGGGCATGTGTCAGAGCGGGAGCGTGGGTTTGCTCAGACAAACAGCCTGATGAAAGGTTTAGTCCTGTGACTCTCCTGGGCTGGATCTGCAGCACCCGGTTATACGGTGGGGTGGGGTGGGGTGGGGTGGGGTGGGGTGTATGGTGGAGTCCACATACCTGTTAGTTTCGATTCACCTTTGTAATTATACTCGCAAACAACAAAACATAGTGTCGTCATTTTGCGACATTGTGCATCGTCCTAAAAATCAAGAAAAACTAAGGAAAAAAAATGAAGACAGTCGTTATAAAAAGTAGATAATAAACAACAAAATGATCTCGGTATTTTGAGAATATCTTAAATCTTTTATTTTAAAATATCTTTAAACTCTTTATAATCTGTCAGTATTTAGGCAAAACTTAATTTCTTCATGGATTATTATCATTCATTAGGATAAGATTATCAGATAATGAGGGAGATTTATTAGTAATGTACAGTTGCAGAATTGGGAAATGATTTATATGATATCTGACATGTTGATAAGACTAAGCCACTAAATTTAGCTGAGGGTGTAAAGTTATTTAAATTTAGATTATGTTTATTTGACTTCAGTCTGTGATTGATTAGAATCCTATTATTTTTGTAGATATTTTATTTAGTTAAGCCCAGCATTTAATTTATAGTGCACAGAGACCAACTATTCCTCAGTCTGTTATTACTGCTTGATTTACATATTGAAATATATTTTTATTGGATCACAAATGTTTAATTGTGGACAATACTGTGTGTACTTATTAATCCATGAGTACACTGGGATTTGTCTAAGGTTGTAGATGTATATACTGTTAAAGACTTTGTGTGTGTGTGTGTGTGCGCGTGTGTGTGTGTGTGTGTGTGTGTGTGTGTGTGTGTGCATAGGGCATGCAAAGCTACCTGACACCTCTGTCAGTGAACGAGGAGGTAGAGACACAGGCCACTGGATCACAGTGGATACAATTATTTGTCATAGTGAGATACTGCCTAAATGTAAATACATGTGGATTATTGCTGATATCACGAGTTGATCAATCGATTAGTCGATCAGCCAAAAAGAAATCTATTTGGAAAAAATTGTTTAAGTCATTTATCAATTAAAAAGTATCAAGGATCCCTTGTTCAAACTTGTATTGTACGTGGTAAACTTTTTGGTTTTGGACAAAACAAGCAATTTAAAGATGTGACAGGGGATCTGGAAAATTGTGTTGGACATTTGTCACCTTTTTGAGACAATATAGACTAAGCAATTATTAAAAGAATAACTAACTGAAAATAATTATTGATTGCGGCCATAATGTTAATACTATTATAGGCTGGCTTTTAAAAACATATTAATGGGAGTGTACATTTTCAATTTGGTTCTCTTATCTGAATTTTTATTAAAATCAAAGTTAAAAAGACAGAAATATACTTAAATTAATATTGAAGGACCGAGTTCATGACACTGCTATCACATCTGATGATAGAAATATTTGTTGATTCCCCCCAAAAAAAAAAAATATGTGTGCAAATCTTTATTGTCCTACAAAATGAAATGGTGCTCAGGAGCTCACCTGGCATGCTGCATGTCATCCCCTCTACCTCTCCATTTCCCTCCATGCCTGTTCTATCCATTATAGGCAACAACAAAAAAAAAGCCCAGAAAATAATCTTTAAAAAAAAACAAACAATAAATCAAAGAATACAGTAGAAAGTGCAAATGTGCTACACACACCGTACAAAATATGATAGAGTTCATGCGGTCAAGTAGGAACAAGGATACCATGTTCAAAAGGCATGGTTTATCTGAAGGAAGCGTATTTATTGCATGTAGATTCAGCACTCATTCGGACCTTTTAAACAGTACATGTGTGGTTCTAAGACACAATTTAAACACCGGGAACATTGCATTAAGTTAATGCACTCTTATCAAAATGGCTGTAATAATGTGTTTGATTGTGTCATTTCTTCACCTCAACTTCTGACAGAAGTGATAGACATGCAGTGTAGTTTGCAGTGGACCTCACCCTTTCCTTAAGACTGCTTCTTATGCTTCATGGCTACGAAGAATTAGTGGTGAGTCATTTCTCAGGTTCTCGTTGTTACTGGAGCTCAGGCTCATAGTTGCCATAGTTTGCTCATGCATCATGATCTGGCCCTCGCACAGCATTTACTGTAAATATTTGAGCCTTTCATCTCAGTGTTCATAGCGGTTGATTAAAAATATGCTTTATGCTGCTGAAAGGTGGCTCTACTGTCAACATTTGTGATCAAGACTGTTGATGAGCTTCAGAGACTTGAATGATTGAATGTCGTGGACCTAGAAAGGTGGACCTAGATGGTCCTCGTTTAGAAAGCAAACAAACGTTCACTCTTTTCAAAAAAAAAAGTATGAACAATGAATACAAATCTTAGAATAATTTTTTGATTGCTTGCTTAACTCCTACCGCCGTATCCCCATATCAACTTTATCAGTTGATAATATGTAAATATTATGTTTGCAGCCGAGTGGGGAAAAAAAATGAAATGAACGCAGCCATTACTGTAGCTCTAAAGTGAATAAATCACAATTACAAACATTGTAAAAGAGACGAATGTTACAGAATGTCATTCAGCTACACTATGAAAGTGCTCTAGAAATCAGTATTTCGATATGTGACAGACGTCAAAGAGAAAAAAAGATCATATAAACCACATTTACAGGCGCGTCAGTCGAATGAATAAAAAGAAGAGACTAATTGGATGCATGGATATGGATGAATTAATATTACTCACTGTTGTTGCAGTACTTGAAATGGAGATTTTATATGAATTTCTCCTGAATTTTGTCTACACTTTGCAGCAACTCAGCGTGCATGCCAACTGAGTCTTCCAGTTGAAGTGTGCTTGGGTTTGGCATCACTGAGTACAAGTTAGGGCCTCCGCGGCTAAGGGCCCTGGAGCCACGCATTGATGCTGCCATGAGTGGGCTCCATCTGTCCATCACGGCACAGTGTGGAGACTCAAATAATGTCTGGAGGCTGGGACAGCTGCGCAGGGGAGCAGGGCTGCAGCCAAGGCAAATGAAGAGCTCTTTACTTTGTGTCTCACATATACATCTGGCTGTGCCAGAGAGAAACGGCTCTCTCCAAACAAAGACAAACAAATTAGACATTTGAATTTGAACACTTGACTTTAACCATTTGATGGCTGCACGTATACAGGTGGTGTATGACTTTAGGACTAGTGCGAGATAAAACCAGGCGCAAGTCACCCGCAGCAATGTTCAAAAATAGACGAAAAGAGCAGATAACAGTCGATCTTTAGAAACTTTATTGTCACATGTTCAGATATGACTTCATTTAGAAAGTACCTTTAAAAGGTATATATGGAGAAAATTAACGGGACGACTAAACAATGTGCTGAAAGTTACTATAAAGTTACTATAAAGTTACTATAAAGCTCCTTAAAGCGGAGCGGAGCTGCACATTCTCTGCAGGTTCATCACTACAAGTGATCATTGTACCAACTGGATAAATGAGATGAATCTACTTAACACTTAGTCTTATACTACATATGGTGTGTCCACATGTTTATTCCTCTTTGTTAATGTGTATATGAAAGACACACATAAAGACACACACTGATTTAACGGCAGGCTCCCCGGGCAGTGTAGTGCTTCAGTTATGTAAACTGGCCCGGGTTTGGAGCAAGTCAACCGTCAGGATTTTGCATCCTCACCAAGCCCCTGCAGCTGCTAATGCAAACAAGAAACTCTCACTTTTTGCACACACACGCACACACACGCACACAGACACACACACTGAAGCAAACAAACAGCAAACAAGCAAAAGCTCCATCTTAACACATGATATCAGCTGCTTGAAAGAAGGGAAACCTTCTGTAGCAAAATGACTTATAGTTTAAGATAAGAGAGAAATCACGGGGCCTTTGAAGTAACATTATGCATTTTAGGAATATATTCCCAAATATGTATTTTTTTATACAATTAAATATTAACTATAAAGCGGGCCATACTCAATATTTTTTAAATGACACAGATCAAATGACAGTGAGAAAACAATGTGTCGCTCTTCGTGATGAACCCACAGAGAATTATCAGCTGAATCTTCATCGTTAAGGAGCTTTATAGAGCATTTCAGGTCATTGTTTAGCTGTCTGACCCACATCTGTACAGGTTTGGTTTTCCAAAATAGAAACGACAATCTGCCGTGATTGGCCAGATGTGTGGACGTGATAAAGTAAGAACCTCCCTTTTGTCAATCAACACTATGAAACTATTATTGCGTCTCTTGGCGACTTTATGATTAAGGTTTCCGACCATGCTCTACTGACATCATACTGACTAACAGTTCCCCAGAAATTCACGCCTCAATTGATGTGAATTATTTTCTGATTTATTTGGAATCTCCTGTAATCCTGACCATTATGCTTAGTCACTGCTTAACGCTAAGCAAATTGGTTTGGATTTAAAGGCTGGAAAGGCCTGGAAAAAAAATGTAAACTCTTTTAGGCTTTCTTACCTAAAAGCCGTCTGCCAAGGCTTAAAAACGTGAAACTCGGTTGGTTTTGTTCAGCCACAAAACCCCCGTAGAGTCCCTCAAACCAAACGCAAAGATTCAAAAACACAATGTAACAAATCAACACTGAGCCTGAGTCAAATAAACATGGCTGGACGCATTTGAACAGAGTTATACAAGCTCCACGAGTCAGCCAACGACACTCCGATCAAATGAATTATCGCTGAAGAAATATCTTGACCGAGAGCATACGCACGATTCAAATATATATTAATAAATATAGATTGTGTCTATTCTTTTATCAGTAGATAGTCAAATGATTTGTGTTTACATTCTTGTGGATCAGGTTTCTGTATGAGACACACAGAATGACTCACCCCTTACCTGATAGAGACAGTAACTCTCCCCTGCTCTGCAACAGAGCTCACAATTATAGTCATGCCTGGTTGCCAGTGTCAGTGCATCTGTGTCAGTTGGGCTCCATGTGTCAACACCTCATAGATGTCTCAGCCTGCACAGAGCCTAGGCGGTCGCACATGAACATTTTTACCCGTGCCTGCACCTGAAAGGAGCCTCAGTTGCACAATAGGATCGCACATTAAGATCGAGCACTATCCTCCTTATTTTGTTCTACTTCGTTAACACGGATTCACTTCTGTGTGTGTGTGTGTGTGTGTGTGTCTGCGGCCTGACAGCGAGGCAGTGAGGAGGGTGGAGAGAGAGCAGGGGGGGGGGGGGGGGGGGGGGGGGGGGGGGGGGGTGAGAGTCAGAGGAGATGTGTTGTTACCAAACAGAGCTCTTGTGGTTTTGGCAAAGGATTCACCGTAAAGTCAAGCTTTTGCTGTCTCCCTTGAATTGTGGGGTGTAGCGCCTTCTCTGTGTGGGCATGTAAAGGCAAGCAGTTCAGTTTATACCGTGGTGTCTTTTAAACTTCAGTCTTTTTAAAAAAAATTATTATGAAATGCACTACTTTGCTTTCTTGCCGAAGACTTAGACGAGAAGATTGACACCACTCTCATGACTGTACAAACATATAAAGCTACTGCTTAACTTATTTCATCTTAGTTTAGCTTATCTAACAAAGACGCAGCTAGCCTAGCTTTGTCCTAAAGTAACAAAATCTGCCCACTAGCTCACTAATTCAAATCTTGTGTTGTGTAAACCTGTAAGAATCGAAAGAAAAAGTCTCAATTTACTTAGATCTGATCAGGGGATTTTGTTACCTTAGGACAGAGCCAGGCTAGCTGTTCCCCCCCCCGTTTCCAGTCTTTATGCTAAGCTAAGCTGCTACTCGCTGAAGCTTCATGTTTACCAAACAGACATATCGATCTTCTCACCGAACTCTCAGCAAGAAAGCGAATAGGTGTATTTACCAAAATGTCCCCAAAAGAAAACCAACATAAACACAAACAATTCCCCACTTAAAACTGGTTAGAATCCATGAAGATAGAGGGAAAAAATACCTTTACATGACGGTGTTACCAGTAGGTATATGGTTACATTTTATACATAACATGCTCATTAATTTCTTAAGTCTTCTATATCTCAACTTGATCATAATCGCTGCTTTAGTTGCAGGTATTGTGATTTTTCAGTGATGCACAACAAGGCTTTTGTGTGTGTCATTACTGACAAGCTTTCACCGCCACCTAAATCCTCTGATTCCTAAGCAGGAAGATACAGGTATTCATGCAGCTTCCACTGATGTCCTCCAGCACGCTGTCGTGTTTTCTCAGCTGTCAAACTCCTGACATGTCTTTTTAAGCTTGGCAGTTAGAGCACTCGTGGAAAGGGCCTTGGCTCTGAAAATGCATGTTTGTCATTGTACAATGTTTTTCTTACTGTAATATAATGATTGATTTTTCTACAAATGAATCATAAACAGTATGTAGATTTTTCTTTTTTTACAAACTTTTCACATTCCTCAACTTCAACATAACTTTATTGTCCCAAGCAACAAGCACAGAAGTAAACACGAGATACCAAACTCTCACTCTGCGAGCGCAGACCTCCGCCAACGCCACCTGATGATGTAGCCAGAGGCCAAGTGAGGAAATTACCAAAGTTATTACAATTCATCCTGAGGGTTACACGAATGTCTGAACCAAATTTGACGTCAATCCATCTAATAGTTGTCAAAAAAAAACAACTTCAAATGTTAGGCTATCACCAGTTATTATGATTAATTCTTTGTGGACCTTTAATGTCTGTAACTGTACATGTTCCTGTCAGCGTTCATGTTAACTACTGCAGCCAAGCAAGGACTGTTTGTGACTCCTCACAAGCTGCATGTGACTTCAACCAAAGAATGACGTTTGATTTAAATCGTTCTTACAGGATGGAGAAATCTTTGGTATTTCCCACGATAAAGAGTAAAATCACCAAAGCTTTGTGTTGCAGCAATGTGTTTTTGTCCTTCTTCTTTCCAATCTTGCTAATCATCTTGCGACAAATAAATTGAAAAACAGCACACACGGCTCGCTCCACCTTGAACATTTTGTTTGTTAAGTGGGCCACGCAATTACGTTTTGTGGTTGGCAAGAGCTGGATACGGATGTGCCTTGGTTCTTTGAAGGTGACGCCATATATCCGATAATGTTGTTGGATCTTTATCAGTCATTATAGGTCATTAGTTAGTTGTTTTAAGTTTGACGTTGCATTGTCTTGTGTTTACAGTTCATGCTGGGATAATTAAAGCTCTTTCCATTCGAGAGAGAGATAAAACACATGCGATGGCAAATGGTTGCAGCACATCTTCATGCACAAGTTGACTGAGAGACTCGAGCATGACCGCTCAAACAGGATGCAGAGAGCTACGGAGAGGCGCAATTGTTTTGGCTGTTGTAGGTCTCACGCATACCCGTATCTAGGTTGCGCAGAGGGAGGCTGCCCTTCTCACTCAGCCTTGCATGGCAAGTGGCCAGAGAGAGAGAGAGAGAGAGAGAGAGGGAGAGAGAGAGAGAGAGAGAGAGAGAGAGAAATCTAGACTGGTATGCGGTATCTTTACAGTGCCACCTGTGTGTCTGTTACAGTGGGATTTGTACCTCCTCAATCACTGACACATGTGGATTATCTGTACTTAAGGGAAAAAGCCAATACAAGCCACATCTTGTGTGCAAGCAATCAGGCACTCAAACACAACATATCTTTCCCTTTGTGGACAGAATCTTCTAAAGACCTGCTACCAGTATAATTACTGTAATTAGAGCTGGAATAGAATGTAGTTTCAATGTAACCCTTCCCGATTGTAAATTGAACACATTTAAAAAACACACACACACACAGACACCCTGAAGCGTTTATTGTCTTACAAACTGCTTAGATTGATGCCCTAAGTGACATGATGTGGATTTATTCGCTTTGTTTCTAGCGAGTTGGATGACGAGCGTTCTTTGTGGTTTTGTCTTGAGATGCTCTGGGCTTGTACTTGGCAAAGGTAGCCACGTTCAGGTGCGAGCTCAGGTTAAAGGTGGGTCAACTGTTGAGGAAGCATTATGATCGAGTGAGTAAGCCAGAGGGAGAGGAAACGCTGCTGAACAATGCTGATAATCTCCCTCATCAAACCTACTCACCTGGATTTCTCTCTGTGCAGGTGCAGAGGGAAGTCTGATACTTTCCCTTTCTTTGTTTAGCTTTCACAGGTATCATGGTCTGTTCACCATCTATGCTGTCAGGGGGTTTATATTAACACAAAAAACCCCGGTATGTTTATTCATATATATAATAACTAGGAGAGAAGGTCATTGGAAAGGTTCATACTAACAGTGTGTCTGTGGGAAAACATAGTCACAGAGATTAAAAAACGTGATCAGTATATCCATATAAAGCATTAGCTATACCCGCTTATCCTTGAGGGTCACGGGGGCAAACACATAGAGACAGACAATATTCACACCTTGAGTCGGCAATTAACCTAACCTGCTGCTTGTCTTTGGACTGTGGGAGGAAACTCACGCAGGCACAAGGGAGACGTGTGCACACAGTCCACACAGAAACTCACCAGCCGGCAGCTTCAAAACCAGAACCCATCAACTTAAATATCAACATTTAAAGCTCATAACACAGATGTAATGTATGAAAAGTGTTTTGCTTTGGGTTTTTACCTGCAAATAAAGAGGTTTATATTCTGCAATCTGGCGAAATCATTGACTGTCGGATCATCTGAACGCTCGAACAATGCAGCGATGTTGCTCTGCTTCCAGATCTATATGTTGAGTACAATATTAGCAAACTAGAAGCGATAGGCAAAACTACAAAAACAAGACCCAAGTCGTAGTAAACAAGAATAATCTTTCAAAGGCAACAAAGAACCAGAAAAAGACTAAATCCAGAGCTGAAGGAGGGATAAAAGAGACAACAGACGCAGAAGATGAGAAGAGAAGATGGCACAAAGGGGGTTAAACATGTTGTATGAGCAAGTCTGAAAAGATATAGATATAGGATTTAGTCTGTTTAAAGAAACCCACAAATGAATCTGTAAATGTAAGAACGTGTTGTTCAGTAGGACGAAGCTGATAGACACGTTTTTCTGGATTCTGGCAGAATAAATAACTAATAGACTTGTGCAGGTTGAATCTGCAGGTATACGGTGTGTAATGTATGGACAACATACTAAAAGCCAACGCTTTGAATTGCATGTGTGGGGCCTGGAGTTGGCACGCATATGTGCATATATGCATGAACCTGTGTGTGTGTGTGAGTGTGTGTGTGTGTGTGTGTGTGTGATTTGGGCTGTGCTTGCAGGATGATAAACTCAAGGAACCACACTCTGTCATGCGTAGAGAGGCTTCAGCTGCACAATGGCAGGGTGATGGGTGTGACTGTCTCCGGGATTAAAGCAAGAGAAAAGATCCAGAAGCGGACAGGTTCCACCGCCTCGCTCGCCCTGCACGGAGACCCCTCCTTAACACCGAACGGGGGAAATCCTCACACTCTTTAAATGCCATAGTATCTACAGCAGTCAGAGCTATACTTAGTAAGTAAGTCGGAGTTGTTAAATTGTACTTTTAAAGGTGCCAGGTTTGAGCCCCCCTCCTTCAGGTTAATCGATTTGTTTGTGTGACAACTTTTTGTTTGGGACACCATTAGAATGGATTTGCACACCAAATGTCGTCCCATTGGTCTGTTTTGCATGCTGTGCGGCGGGGCCCTTAGCCTGGCACCATTTGTCATGAAAGCCCTTCTCTCTGGCTCACTGTTGGCTCACACTTTAAAGCCCTTTCCAAGCTAAACCACTGTGGATATTTAATGACCAGGAACAAGCTACACTGATGTGAATGTGTTCAGTCCTGGCTCAAAACCCAGTTCTTCATACATAGCCTGTAGTGCAATTACAGTAGCTTACCTACTGTAATTGTTTAGTGTAAATACGATATGAATTCTCCATCATTGACTTTTCCCCTGAACAAGCTAACAGCAGTGTCATCCTGTTAGCTTGTGTTTTTAATTTTTAATTTTATCAGCCTTGTAGGGTTTTTTATGCACAACATATATTTGATCATCATTTACATCCTTGTATTTCTCATTACAATGAAACTTGAGAATTGCTTTGACTTTTTTTGCAGCCTTTTTTTATTTAGAATTTTGCTGTCATTGTATGTCATTATATAAACCTGCGCATTGAGTGACAGGCAGAGAATGAAGAGGACAAATTGTTCCTTTTCTCTCCTGGAAATCATTATGCAACTGTGTCAACGTTCACTGCAGGACAAAGAAGGTTTGCTGTATGTTTTGAGGAATAGAGTAGAAAGCTATAACAAATTGTTGTGAGCTGGTTTCATTTGTCTAACTAAATTAATTATTTAATGAAAGTTGTCTTATTATCCTTGAAGAACTGCTAACTACTTTAAAACATTTTTTATTTTATTTTGGCTGTTAATGGTGAGGTTTAGTATCTCATTAAGTTTAAGTTATACACTTTGACAACTTTAATAGTTTTGGCATGAAAATGGGCAAATGGGCACAACATATTCAATATTAGAAATGTTAATTCAAAGATACTGGTATCAATATTGACCTTCAAAAGCCTTATTTATGTGGCTACATCACGTCACACACCAACATTTAGCTCATTTGAGGAGGTTTTTGCATTTTCCCTCTCAAACAACCAACATGCTACAAGGTCACAAGTTAGTGAGAAGTTAACAGATGCCATCTGAATAAATGAGGCTGATAACAAACCATGCGAGATAGTTTCCTATGTGATGCACTTTACAAAAGGGCGGCAACATTTGATCAAAGTGGTTCTTAAACAATCATTGTGCGATGAACTTAGTTATCAGGGCGGGTCGTGACCTTATGGAGCCTCTAACCTATTTAATTCAACCTTCAGGATTTGGCATCGGTCCCCAAGCCTGAAGCCTGATGAAGAGAGGTGAGGCCACACACACACACACACACACACACACACACACGTGGTTATCATACTGTGCTCGGATTATTTGGAGGGTTTTGTGGCTATATTTTCACACACACACACACTTTTTTTTCCTCCCCTTTTGTGTTCCAGTGTGTAAGCCTGAGTGACAGAGACCCTCACGGGGGACAGAGCTGGTGTTGGAAGTGAATCCCGAGCCGGAAACAAACTTCGCCCTCCTTCAGACTGACGGGCGAGCGTGGCGTCAGAGCCCCAGAGACCCTCACGGTATGATTAACAAATATGCAAGAACACACGCACACACTTGAAATACCTCCTCCCTGTTGGCACTTACACGCTCCTTTCAGTCCCCGTCTGCTCTCTTTTTACCCCCTCTCTCTCCCTGCTGCCGTATAGCTGCCGGACCTGTCTTACTGCCTCGTTTGTCATCCCCAATCACTTGCTCTTTGAGCGGCCCTGACAGACAGGGGTATTAGCTGCCTCTGTCTGGTGTTGAGAGCTGGGCTTTCCTGCTGAATAGAGAAACTATGTGTGAACACCACAGGAAAACATGTAATGACACACACTGGCACACTCCCACCAACAGCTGCTTGAGCGCATGAGTGTGTGTGTGTGTAGGTGTGTGTGTGTGTGTCTGCAGTCCTTAATATTTTCCTGATTCTTTCTTTTCTTTCATTTCTGTCTTTTTTTTACTTCTATCTTCATCAACTTTTTGATTTTACGTCTTCATCTCAAGTGTGTGTTGGTAAGTGTGTGTAAGAGGAGGAAACAAGTGGAGGAAACAGTGGTGGTGGAGACACTCAAATATTTTAAAAGCAGCGATATCACAATGTAAAAATGCTCCATCTCAAGTAAAAGTCTTACACTGAAGTAAAGTAAAAAAAAAAAAAAAGTAAAAGTATGTCTTTGCTATTATTACTATTATTACTGTACAGAGTACAGTAAGTATGAATTATTTCAGAAAAAGTCAGTATCAGTGTTATACTAATAAGTATTATATTATTGAATTAATAACACTGATGCATTAATGTGTAAGTAGCATTTTACTGTTGTAGTTGGTTGAGGTGGAGCTAATTTGAGCTATTTTATACAAACAGGAAACACACCATTATAAAGTTATGACAAAAAGGCAGAAAAAAATCTATTTTATTAAACCAAATCGAACAAAATTAGGTCAATTTTAGTGCCAATTTAGAGTTATTAAGATTATGATATTAATAAGTACATTTTATTACAAGTATTTTAGTGCATTTGAATGGCTTTATTATCATTCTTGGGAACCACTTTTAGAGATTTGTTGGTGTTTTTATTCAAATGCTTTGTAGGAGTACACACAGTAGTATATACAGTACAGAATCTTTGAGATATGTGAATAACTAGTAGGACCAGTTTTGATGTTGTGGCAGTTACCTGAGTTTGATGCTTATTGTTGCCTCGTCCTCAGTGAATATGTGGAATATGTGTATGTGGTTGTCTTGCGGTCTGTTGTGGTTTTGGGGTTGGCCAGAAACACAGATGCATCCTGCCATTCATGCATTACGAGCCGCTGCTGATTCATGTGTCAAATATGATGGAGTAGGTGACTACCCTGCCAGTTTAAGCTTGCCATGGCTGGCTAGCTGGGCGGCTGACTGAGTGTGCAGCAACGCTCCTCTTTACACGCAAACTAAACGAATCGTGGAACTCCTGCAGACATGCCAGGGTGGCAAGATTTTGCAATAAAACAAGCTGCTCTGATTAAAACACAAGGTTATCTTCATCTAAAAAAAAAAAAGACATATAAGCAACTGAAAAACAACTGTTCAGTTACATGTTGAAAAATGTTCAGTGTCAGTAGTGGTCAAGGATCATTTGGCATTTAAACACAGCAGGGTCAGATGTGCAGCAGCAGCAAGCGAGTGAGTGGCTGCAACACAGAGCGACGGGGCAGACACGATGGCTGCGAAGGGGTTTTTTGGGAAAGCGAGCGTCCGAGCAGGCCACCCACCAGGAGAGAGGGTCTGAGGAATGCTTTTTGCTGAATTGCTTGTCTTGTCTCCCCCCTCCTCCCCCTCCTCCTCCTCCTCCTCCTCCTCCTCCTCAGACCTACAGTGTTTGTGTGTGTGTGTGTGTGTGGGCATGTGTCAGAAGTGCCATTACATACATTACCTGGAAGAGAGGAGTGTGTGTGTGTGTGTGTGCGTGTAATCAGTGTGTTTTTGTCTGCCTGGACATGGATTTTCCACGTGGACTGTTGTGGTTTAGTGTTGGTATTTAGGAGAAGAAAGCTTTTTCTTTTTTTTTATAGTTGAAACAGGCCTGAGACGAAGCGACGATTTGGATAATCTATTAATTGTAGTTGTATAAAACATTTTTCTGATCCAGAGGGAGCTGCGTTGCTTAACACACACGGTGCTCTGAACCAAACTGTCGGCAGTCGCGTTTGCATTGTGGGTAATGTAGGCGTTATATTATAATATCTCTGTTTCTGCTGCATCGTTTATCATCTTCTAAGTTGCCGAACAAACTTTTTTTGTCTCAGCAAAAGAAAATGTATACTAACCTTCTACTTGTACGGAGATGTTTTCGTGCTAAAAAGGAGAAAAACACAACATATTTTTGGATCTTTGGTTGCCTCTGATTAATAAGTTGCTCGTTGATCTAAAGGAGCTAATTTACATTTAGATTTATTGTCCCACAGGGATATTTTTTCTCCCAGCCAGTACACATAAACATACCGATATATTCATAGCAACTCATAAATATATATGCACATGGCAACATAGAAATCTAGAGAGCACACGTTAAGTGTACATCCATTCCACTGTCCCAGCTCACAGCAGTGTCAGCGAAGCAGATTGTTCAGGGCTGATGCTTCAGAAAAAAAACGAAACTCCGGCGTAAGCGAGTTTTCCTCCATTTGAGTGATGGAAGTATTGTGTTGGGTTAGGGGGCGATCTGTGTCGATTGATATTGTGAGTGCTCGGCGTGTGATGGCTGCGAGGTTCATATCTGAAAGTGTGTGGGAGGACAGATCATCAGCTGTGCGTGACACGCTGGTGCATTTTTATTTATTTATTTTTATTTTTTAAAATTTTTTTAGAGATGGTTAACATGGGAACTGAACTGGAGGATGAAATATTGTAAAAAAAAATATTATAAGTACAGTATATACTATAAGTGCAAGAAACATAAATATGCAAAAAATAAATACAATACAATTATGGCAATACAGATACCAAGTGGATATGCTTGTGCACATCGGTAATTGAGGGATTGTCTTTCTAAAATGTGTAAAACGTGTGTTTTTTAAGATAATGTGTCGTGGATCAGTTGTCCCCCTTTTACTTTTTCTTCCCCTCCTCCCTCCCTCTTTTTGCTCAGGCCTTGTTAGACGTCTGATGGTGATATTGTTGGCTTTGCTGTGATGCAACACAAACACATTTATAAAAGAGGAGACTAAACGTATAAGCAAGAGAAAAAGCAAGCAGAAAATCACTCTCGGTTATCAGTGATCCTGTATGTAACTCTGCAAAACAACACCGTTTTCTACGAAACTACAGACACACTGCGAATGTACCGCCACTAGAGGACGCTTTACTTCTAATTTCAGTTTTCACTGAGCAGCAGTGAGACTCCAACAGATATCTGGCACAGTTTCATACCCAGCATTAAAAAGGAGACGCCCTATATCCACAATATCCACCTGTACACATATCATTATGGTCGTCGCTGTATCTTCTGGTTTGCATAAGTGTTTCTGGACTTATCTGACTTGCAACATGTCAAACAAAGTGCAGGCTGTGTCTATATTTGCAGTTATCAGTGGAGCAATGGGCGACAGGGTGTGTGACTGTGAGGGCGACATGCTCTGATGCTGTTCAAAAGACCTGGCTTACTTAGTCTGCTGCAGGACGTTACAGCAGACCCCCCCCCGATGCCGGACCAGTGTCAACGCATAGCAGAGTGGCATGCTAGTGTGTGTGTTTAATGTGTGTGTGTGTGTGTGCAGCAGGGGAGAGTAGGGGTTAAACTGTGTGCACGAAAAGAGGGTGTAGCCAGATTGGCTGGTGATTACGGATAATGGGTGGGGACCAAAAGGTATCACCCCAGGCCTGATGTTAACTGTCACAAGGTTACAACCTTAAACTGGTTCATCAGATTGTTTTACAGATCTTCCTGTCGGATGCACGAGAGGCAGGATGCATTTTTAGTGTCGCAGTTATTTTAAGATGGCTCTGCAGACATTTTTACAAGGGAGTTTGTGTAAAACAGTTTACTCCAACAATTTGACAGTAAACAAAAAGAAAGAAATAGACTGCAGTGGTGGTGGAGTCATGTCGCAATTATGCTAAAATAAGGAGAAATGCTTGCAAACTGAATTTTTTTTATGACATTTTTCATAACATCGCCTACTATACGATAACATTTTTATGACATATTATAATATGACATTTTTAGGACACTTTTTACGTCATATTATGATTTTTTTAAGGACATATATATGTCATTAAAATACTTTTTAATGACATAGTTCACAATTACTTTCTTTATTAGCTTCTATAGTATGACTTTTACTTATACTATACTTTTAATGCCATACTTGACTTTGACTTTTGTATGACTTTTTATAAAATTAGTTTAGGACATAGGCTACTATACTATGACCTTTTTATGTCTTTTTAAGACATACTATTTTATGACGTTTTAAAGATTTTTACTTGACTTTTTTTCAAGAGATTTTTTATGACTGTCTTCTTAAAACATATTATAGTATCATTTATTAATTAAATATTATACATTGACAGTTTTGATGACATAACCTACTATGCATGACATTTTTATGAGCTTTTTAATGACATACTATACTATGACTTTTAAAAACATGTTATACTATGATTTATTAATTAAATATTATACTAACTAGCGATGACATTTTTATGCCATACTGTAATATGACATTTATATGACTATACTATGACTTTTTATTACTATACTATGACTTTTTATTACTATACTATGACTTTTTAAGACATATTATTCTATGACATTTTTTATGACATGCTATACAATTACTTTCTTTTTTAAATACTATACTATGACTTTTTAGGACATTTTTGTATGACATACTATATTATTATTTTTGTAATGGCAGACTTTACTATGACTTAAAAAAAAATCTTATGACATACTATGACTTTTGAGTTTTTTTTTATGACATATGACTTTTTATGCCATTTGTTATGACACAGGCTTCTATACTATAACTTTTTAATGATTTTTTTATGATATACTATTCTATGATGTTTTTAAATAATTTGTTATGTGATACTATATTATGACTTTTTAAGACATTATACTATTTAAAAAAAATAATAATTATACTATGACAGTTTTTATGACAAACTGCTATAATTCTTTGTTTGTACAGTGCACATACAACGTTTGCCTTGTATATCCCGGCTTAGACATGCATATGTTTTATATCTTTTGGAGCTTTTGAGATGCTTGAAGCTGCAGTGGTGACTTTGATAACACTAACAGGATTATTAAGACATTTCAGTCGTCTTGAAGGTACTAAAGAGATTTTCGTACCTGACCTATTTTTTTTTTCTGTTCTTGCAAGAGGACATGAAAGAATCCACCAGAAAAATGAATAATGCATCCATCTCCTTCCTCTATTCGCTGAGCAAGTCCCTGCTGTGTGTTCTCCATATTCTGAAAACAACAGCCAGAGATAGTGGTGACGATATCGGATCATTTCAATAACTTATTTTTGCCTGCAACATATTTTTCCGTTTGAGCTAAAAATCCAGGGGTGTGTTCATCTATGAGCAGGAAGTCGTCGGGGCAATGACCATTTCTTTGTATTTATTTGAATAAATTACATTGACTTATCACATTGTTTTCTTTACATCAAGCATACAGTCTTAGAATCCAGTGCAAGAATAAAACAAAACAAAAACATAAAACAAACAAATAAAACAAAAACAATCCAAAGACAATCATGTGCAGCACAGAGAATCCCTCCTTTCACATTGCTTTTGGATAATATACTGTATATATACATCTATACTGTATGTGTATACTTTTGTCACAGTTACAAAAATAAGATACGTTACTGTAGATGCGCGACTATACACACAAGGTGAAAACAAAACACAGAAAAAGCTGTACAGTCCTCATTGAGGGCAAAGATACACACACTTGTTAAAAAAAAGTGAAAGAGAAAAAGAAGGGAGGAATTGTTTCGCCTTTAAAAAATAAATAAATACATGACCTTTAAACTGTATCGTTATTCTTACCCAGCCAACAAAGTATCTGTCAAAGTTGTGCTTCCCAACAACAAAAAAAACACACTTAATATGGGTATCAGTTGATTTTGCATCATTTATTCTAATTCTACGTAATATAATGAATTGGTCCTTTGATTAAAGACGCATCCACGTTCGTTTTAATGTGGAACACTGTCAGAGACAGTATATCTTCAATACCTCTGCATCAGAGGTCCTCTGCAACCCCGTCCCTGTGCATAACATGTACTGTATGCAAACCCAAACCCCTCCCCCAAAGCACACGCACAACATTACTACAAGATGGGTGAAGAAAAATAGTGTTAACTGCTGCACAGATCATTTTGCAGAAGGGTTAATACATCGTTGACATCGCAGAGAATAAATCCCCGGGGATAACTGCTCAGCTGACTAAAACATGTACTGTAACAACTGAGTCTTGTTTGATTTCTAGATTATTAGTACACAATTAAAAAGAAGGGAAAATAAAACCCCTCACAGTACTGCATACAACCATATAGCTGGTGAGAGAAAAACGTAATCTATATGCTCTTGCAAATTATTCTCAGGTCTAACATGACATGAAAAGGGTCAAACCAGCGGCTTTTAGTCCGTATTATGTTGGAGAACAGGGTTTTTTTTTTTTGTTTTTTTTTTATTAGTGTAAGTTGCATCATTCCAATTAATACAAATTTCCACAAAGACAAAAAGGAAATTATTTCTCATTCCGTTCAGCCATTTGTGCACTCCTGGCTATGTCTAGTTTCGTCTTAATCAATGGCTCATAGACCGCTAAACTACAGAATACTAATCGGACTAGTAGGGATGCAGCAAAAAGAGCTACACCTTCAGCTGCAGAAAAAACAGTTGCCCCGATGAGCAGTTAAGTCCTATAAGTTATTATATCACAATACACCAACCATTTTTCACACAAGCTGCTGATAAAATACACGTTGGAGGATTGAAACTTCTGCACCATAGTTTTCTTACATCACTTCAAACAGTTTAAACTTCACAACTTGTGTTTTTTTTTTGCAAATCATGTCATCACTCCACTAATCACTGGCTCAGATAGGTAATGTCACATACTTAAGAATACAGTTTCACCCCTCCTGATAAAAATACCAAAGAACTAGAGATTTGCGAAAGCTTCACCCCGTTCGCGTTAAACAGATTCCCCGACACCGTGCTGTCCGGGAATCTTGAAGCTAAAATTGCGGTTGACTCTGGTTTTTGCAGGTAACTTTGGTATCTAAATCACATATGACTAATCACGTGCGCATGTTGATATGTAAAAAATATAAATACGATGGGTAATATTGGTTGTTAAGTTATCAACTAGATCGCTCTAGCCTACAACTTTTGTCAAAAGTCTGAATAGTTAAAAAGGTGAGGACATCCTTTTGGACGCCGAGAGACGACCATCATTAAAAAAAAAAAAAAAAAAAAAGAGCAATATTCAAAACTAAACAAAATGACCTCAACATATTTTTTTTTTTTTTTTTATAAGATAAAACGTTAAACACTTGAAACCATGCTTGACCTAGAGTCTCTAACAAACATGAAGCACGTGGACCGTTTTTTTTTTTTTTCCTAGTATGTGAGAGAAAAAGTTTCTATCTACTGTAGAGGTTTCCACAAAGTACAGTGAATGAGAGAAAATTGTGATTTTTTTGTAAAGCTGCTCTGATAAAACTCACGGAAATTATGACGGACTGACAGCCAACTCAAACCGAGATAAAAGCCGGGACAGTAATGGATAAAAATGACTATGGAAGCCTGAAGGTACCTCCTGGGATAAGGGGGAAGCAACGACATAAACGCAGATTTTTCCTCAAAGTTTTTACTTTAAAAACTTTTATTTCGACGCCAATCTTCATTCGTTATTGTGTTGTTGCTGTTTCGACTCCTTTAAGTGGAGTACGGGTGGCTGGTAGGAATGTTAAGGAAAGGGTTACCGGGAATACTGGGAGGGGGTGGGGTGGAGGGGACGGGGGACGGGGGACGGGGGCAAGGATCTGTTTCGCCCCTGTTGCAGACGCAGCTGTTAGTAGTGACGTCCTAGTGGGGCAGTGGCACCAGGATATCCACATAGTTGATGGGGAAGAAGCCCGAGTTGCCGTGCAGCATCCCCTCGTACCAGTTGTCATCGATCTTATTGGTCAGGGTGATGATATCGCCTTCCTTGAAGCCTAGCTCACCTTCGTTCTCGGGGTCAAAATCGTACAGTGCACGACAGCAGGGCTGGTCCATGGGGGCTGGAGAAGAAAAAAAAAAAAAAAGAGTTTGAGAGATAAGAGGAGAAAAAGGAGTTGGATCAGAGGCGAGAGGCGAGAGATAAGATGCCGCATATAGATTAGAGACAGAATGAGTGCTCGTGAAAGGCTCACCTGGAGACCTGGCTAAAAGAGGGAAAGAGAAGAGGAAGATGCAGAGAGGAGGAGACAAAGCAAAAGACACACACGAGATGAGTGACCAGGAAAATAACAATGAGGCATTCAATGTTTGAGGGAATAGTTCTGCATTTTGAGAAATGTGCCTTTTCTCTTTCTGGTGGAGAAGTCTGTTAAGGCTGCAGCAACTACACTACGGCTCTCACCAACTATCGAGTAACATAGTTAACATTGTTTCTTTTGGACGGAGCCAGACTCTCTGTTTCCCCCTGCTCAACTGTTTATGCTAAGCTAACCATGCTTCATATTTAGCGTACCAATCTTCTATAAGCACATATTTCCAAACATGTTGAACTATTCCTTCAACAATAAAACAAAGATGCGCAAGTTGATAAAGAAAAAAAATAGGGACAAAAGAGAAACCAGGGGTTAGACGGAAACAGCACTGCAGACGAGCTGCACTGCGAACGAAAATGCAGACAAAAATACACTTCCACAAAAGTCAATTTAAGGAAGGACAAAAAATATGAGTGATAGAGAGATTTTGCATCTCTTTCCAAGTCACCCTTGCTCACCTGGAGATCTTGCTGCAAAGGGTAAAGGCGAAAACAAAGTTGAAAAAAAGAGCAAAAGGTTTCACGTTTATTAACATTTTCGAGATGGATAAACGGTAAACTGATGGGTAAGTACTGCAAGCGGAGCAATGAAAAGGTCAATAAACAAAGCAAGAAACACAAGTTGGATGATGAATTGGCAGAGAGGCAGACAGACAAAGAAACAGGAGGGGAAGACGGATCAGAAGATTGACAAGAGAACAAAACAGAAACAGCAAATGCTCGTCCGCCGGTAGGCTTCTCATTGTTACTGTAGGTCGGCCATTCTTTGTACACAGAGCGGACGGCACTTGTTTTTCTGCTGTTGATTTGTACCACTCGAGTGCAACAACGTTCATGGGACGAAGAGACAAACAAAAATAAAAGATGGACACAAAATGACAAAGTGATGGAAGAGATATTGTGGTATCTCTCCAGGGATTCACTTTTTGTCTCACCTGGAGACCTTGCTGTAAAGAGGGAAGAGGAAACGAGACGAGGGGGAGGCGGGGAACGTGGGCGGGAGAAGGAGTTTTGTGTTTCAAGGGTAAATGAAAAGATGTCGTTGGTGAGCACACAGATGGAGAAACAAATTGATAAGTTTGACCTGGCTCACCTGGAGACCTCGCCCCTGGGAGAATAAACAAAATCATAAAAAGGGGAAAGAGAAGAGCGCAGAGTTGTCTTAATTAGTTCTGGATTGATGGATATTCTGTTCAGTACAGGTAATAACTGAAATGTTGGGAACTGAGAGAGCCGGGGGAAAGAAAGATACAATTAGCAAACACCGTAAATTCTCAAATATCTGCCTTTTTGTTTAGCGCTAATAGTGAGAGCAGGTTAGACTTTTCATTAGAAACGAGTCACGTTTCTCTTCTGCTGATTGAAAGAGCTCTTCCAATTGTCTTCTTTAAGATGGACCTAATGTCTATCATGTATATGTACATTGTGTGTTGTGTATTTCTGTGTTTGTCTATGCTCATACTTGTTATTGTGCACAACTCTCTCGTAAAAAAAACCAACAAAAAAACACAGAGATATCAATGAGACTGTTGATATAAAGGGTTAACTATATATATCATTTAATTTTAGTAAGAAACCTCCCTCTTTTGTAGTTTGGATTTGTCATTGGAACAATTAATTAGTTAACAAAACACACGACTTACATTACTTTTCACATTAAAAGGCTTCTGAGCACTTAATTCCTTCTCTGTCCTGGGAGGCTTTTATTGTGAAACATCTCCAGGTATTGTTGCATTTCAGTAGCTTGATCTTATCAAAGTCAAATTGACCAAAATGAATCAGTGGAAGTTATGAGTATGTTGTGCTCAGTAAATATGATGTGTGTACGTCACCCACCATCAGCTTTGGCTTTTTATTTGAGAATTTATAGTACAAATTAAAAAAGAAAAGGTTGTTAAAGGAAAGAAGACAGTGAATTCATAGAAACTATCCCAGAAACTAACCTTTACAGGCAAAAATACATTTAGAAATGTTTATTGTTCACATCAGTTGAAAAAGAAACATGAGTATTTACAGTAGCAGGACTAGTTTCTGAGCAATGAGCAGATGTGCTCTGGGTCTCACCTGGAGAGCGAGCGCTGTGGATGCCTCCATTGTGGTTCTCACTGATGGAGAAGTCCAGAGACGTACGTGGTTTGGGAGCAAACTCTTTTCTCGGTTTGGTAGAAGTGTTCCTTATCCTGCAACGTGGAAAACACAGAATCCCTCAATGCAACAAACAATAGAGACTAACGTAAAAGCACAGTGCGTTTCTGTGGCAATGCAATGCTTTTAAGTGCGTCCCAAAACGTACGGTAAAACCCAAAGGACTCGGGAAGCGCGAGTACTAACCGTTCGTCGATCTTACTGGAGAGCTGTGTGAGGATCTCTGCAGCCCGGCTGTGGTACTCCACCTGAGCATGTACCAGTGCAGCGAGCTGGCTCACCTGTTCAATCTGTTAAAGATGAGCATTGTTACACGTTGACACCATGACACCTGGACAAAACTTAATCTACTGAGGAAGATGGTGTGATACGATAGAAAGCTGCAGAACAGCTACTGTTCTTCAGAGTAGTGTCTTTGCAACTGTATTAATTGATTCTTTTTGGGGTGGAAAAACCTCACAACGACCTTAAAAACAATGACCCGCTGTGTAAAGTTGTTATGCGATGCAAATAATATCGTCGCAACAGCTGCTTCAGTAGACGCATAAACATTAGCATTTAACGGAGTCATGTTTTAGTCCATCTGGTCATTTGACAAATTGTTTCAATAGGAAAAAAATATATATTAGTAGCTGTAATGTAGTATATTACAATATGTTTGTCCATTGTAGAGCAGAGGTGAGCGTCTGGTAAGAACAGAGTGATGACCCGCTTGGTTTGAGGAGGAATAAAGGGCAATGGGAATAAAATAGAAAGTGTAAGACAATACAGTAAATTGTATGAACGGGTGACAGACTGAATAAAAAAAAAGAAAGAAAGCCGGCTGTGTAAAAGGTGAAAGGGAGGCGTGATAATTAAAAACAACCCTTACGTCACTCTCCAACAGGTTGAACATGCTCTGCTCAGCAATCTCCTTGGAGTCGTCGAACTTCTCTAGTGCTTGTTTGAGCTCGTCGTCTGTCACTTTGCCCTGACGCTTCTTCTTATAGTCAAAGTCCAGACGACGACCCTCCATTTTCTTCAGGTGATGCTGCAGAAGAAGGAAAGTAAATATGAATCAATGACCAAGACATAACTTACATTACCGCTGGGGTTTTTTTTTTTCTCTTCGGGTCAGCAGTGCATCAAAGTTCTGCATTTGTACCTGAATCTCCTTGAGGTCTTTTTCGTGGAGGTTCTGCAGCGGATCGATGAAGTTCTGCTTGACCTCCATGTCCAGAGCGTCCTTAACCTCCCCGAGTTCACGCATGGCTTCCCCAGCGTCAATCAGAGCATTGCCTGAAGAAGTAAAGACACATTTAGACTCTAAGACAAAACACGTGAGCTGCACACAGCTCAGTGTGAGCGCACAGTGTAGACATCTGCAGGAACTATCTCATTAGAATCCACAGCAGAGTTTGAAGACGGGTATTTCTCTTTAAACAACATGTTAACGCCTTCGCTTGTGAACTAAATATCAACTTCAGGCAACTTGTCTGAAACATAGGCTCATGCATTTTTCATGAGATTGTTACGCATCCTTGAGGGAATACAATGATGGCACTTTGTTCTCGTGAGGCATTAAAATAAAAAAATAAAAAAGCGTTATTCTCTTAAATAAAAAAGGAGCTCTAATGTGCTGCAGCTCACCGAAGTTGGACTCCTCTCCGAGCTCCCTGCCAAACCTCTGCATGGACTCTCCCAGGATGGCCTCGGTCTGCGTGTAGCCCGGCCCCTTCTCCTGACCCCGCATACGTGACATGGAGTTCATCATGCTCATCTTGGCTCTGGTGGCTGCGAGGGGAAAGTGAGGCCATGTTTTAAAACAATGAAATGCCAAGTTGAGTCAAAAGGCTTGATTCTAATTTGCGAATGATTTGGAAGTTATTTCTTATAAAGACTGTTGTGAGTTTCTTTCTATACTGACACCATAGTTACTGGA
>CALSBV010012195.1:2017218-2030305 GCA_943590825.1 Bovichtus diacanthus | reverse complement strand
CACACACACACACACACACACACACACACACACACACACACACGACATGAATGATGGCGGAGATTTGCAGAGCGTGCCGTGCATCTGACAAATGTTTTACCGTACATTCACGTCGAGACACAGCTGTTATTATCTGTACGTTTTCAGGTAATTGCCTTTAGCACTTTCACTATTGTTTTTACAGTTTATGGCAGAACAGATTATGTGTACGCTGTGTACGGTTTTTGGAAATTAGTAGGGTAACACAGGGGTGTGCACTTTCATAGAACTGCAAGTAAAGAAATAAATCCTATTTTGCTTGCTTCCATCATTAACTGCACTTTGCCTGTTCTCAGTATTTTCTCTCGCTCTGCCAGACCACCTATAGTTCTGCCCAGCAACAACGAGAAGGTGTGAAAACACTCGGTGTGTTCAATTCTCTCTTTTAATTCCCTCTCGCAACCATTTTCAAGCCACTCGCTGCCTTTCTTGCCTATTTTGTTCATACTTTGTCCTTTTCCATCTTAACATCCTGTCGGTCCATAACAGGGAGTGTTATTAAACAATGGCCTCCAGTATTATTTAATAACATCCTTACTATACCCAACTAAATCAAAAATTAAATGTGTAATAAAAAAAATATTTTAGTAATATATATAATGAATTCAGAATCAGAATCAGAAATCCTTTATTCGTCCCACAGCAGGGACAGTTACAGCAGAGGGACAGTGCAGATAAAAAGGAAAATATAAAATAAGTATAAGTAAGAATAAGAACACAACCTTAGTAAAATAAGTAGCAGCATAATAAAGTCAGTGAACATGTGAGAATAATACAACTAGCAGCCAGTAATAACAATAATAAATAGTAAAAGGGTGTGTTGCACAATAATAAATAGTAAAAGGGTGTATTGCACAATAATAAATAGTAAAAGGGTGTATTGCACATTGAATTGTTGAAACATTTTTTGGCCTTCTTTTCTAAAGTGCATGAACGTGACACCTCGCTGCAGTGATGTAGAAGTGCACTTCCGGGTGTCAGTACACCGTGACATCACTTCCGGGTGTGGTCCGAGGCGCAACACACTTTAAACCCTCAACCACAACAACTCTGCATTTCATCCTGCCGTTAAAGTTATACTTTTTACGGGTAATAATATCCCTGCCATTTGTTTGGGCCACATTGTGTCAAAGAGAGATCGTATTTATGTGTTTGGGGTTTTCCTGGAAAGCATAAGGTTGTGATGCGTTTGAGCCAGTAGAAAGATTCACTAAAGGAGTGGATCACGGTTTTGTTTATTGTAAAAGTACAAAGTAGACGCCAGATACATCTGGAATCTCGGATACAATCTAAAAACCAATTAATAAGGGCATTTGTGCTAAGTGAATGTAGCTTGAAAATAAAGGATAATAAAATGAGGGCTAAAAAAAAAAAAAGCAGCTTCAGAGGCTTTTTCCTAGAGACAGCCTGGAGGAGGGACTTGACTTGATGTTTTGGCATCAAATGGAACATTTAAAAGATAATGAGCATTGCACAAAAATATCCGCTATTAGCATAAATATTCCAAAATCAGTATCATCAGTGGTTTAAGCCAAAGTCTTTGACTGTCATTCATCACCAGCAGACAGAGACAGACCCTGAAATCATGATTTTTATAAATGATACTTCATCCACTCACAATTCACTCAAAACACACTCCTAGACACGCAGAGCGCTGCATAAACAACACACCAGCTTCCTCTCTCTCTCTGAGCTCGCTTGCCACTCTCCAATTTCCATTTCAAACACAAAGCGTCTCTCAGAAGAAATAATGACGGAGCTTTGAGGCCTGCACAGGACGAGACTTTTTCCAGCGCATAACTAAAAAAAAAAGGGAGACATGTTGACGAGGATTTATACAGCAGTGATAGTAATATGATTTTAATGTTTACCCGTCAGTGTCATGAGCTAAATCTGCGTGGGAGGAATGATGGGGTTGTCTAGGATAATGAACACTCACAATCAGTATTGATGATAGTTATTAAAGCTCAGACTGCTGCCTGCATAGTGTGTGTCTGTGTGTGTGTGTGTGTGTGTGTGTGTGTGTGTGTGTGTGTCTATAATCCACGGACTTATCATGACAACATCATTTATCTTTAAGATCATAGGCCAGCTGCCGGGCTGTAGTTCTGTGCCGTCAGTTTATTAGTCATAAAGAACTAACATTAAACCAGCTTTAGCTTTCATTTTTTAAAATCGATTTCATAACAAAGCGCTCCTCATATTGTCTTGTCATTTTCGCAAAATACCCAATGTGATCATTGATATTTCTAGAGGTGCGTTATTGCTCTAAGAGAGAGCAGGTGAACTGCTTATACATAACACATGATGTTCCACGCACACAGGCTGCTGCACGCTGTCATTCATTATAAGTTATCCAGGGGGGGTTTCGTGCGTCACCAGCCAGCGATCTCTACATTAAGGCTTTTACACAAACAGGGAAAGAAAGATCTAATGTTCGGTGGTTAAAACACACACAGCAGCCATTTTATAAATCTGCTGCTTCCCTGCATTGACGCCACGACGGTGTTCGTTTTTCTATCATTTCAGCCTTTTGAGACTCAGGAAAAGATGCTGCCACGTCTCTGCTAAAAGAGAGACCCTCACTGCTTTGTCCTGCTCATGAGGCGCCTGACCTTTCACACAGCACCGCTCGGTCTCGTTGACACACTCAGTCACGCAGAACAGGCACGGCGAGGCTCGATAAAACGCCGATAACGACAGCGAAGAAAAATCCTCACTTAACACAACAACGTAGCTGCACTCCATCAGTCGATGACAACAACATTCCTCCCACAGAGCAGATGGCCGGTAATCACTAACAAAAGCCCGACGAAAACATGTGAAACTCACTGAAATCCACACCGAGAATTATGATCCTCATTGGCTCAATTGTAATCTTTAATCCAGGAGGCAACACTACTGTGAAACAGAATAACCTACTGGCTTTTTCTGGAAGTTTCAACCGAATCTCTTGGCCTTCATCAGCGTGAGAACATCAGCGCTCGTGAGGGCTGTGAGACGTGGTTGAAAGCTCTGGAATTGACTAGTTAAATGGACCTAGAGTTAAGATTCATTTCTGAAAACTACTATACATATACATTTTAAAACACCTGTTTCATAAAAGACCTGTACAGCGTCAGGATATGGTGAAGATGCAGAAGCTTTGATTGTTGAAATCAAAAAAATTACAAGGATTTCGATTAAGGGGACGAAGGCAAAAATGTACAGGACGGTCATATGTGTGAAACGAGACAAAGAGGAAGACAGAAAATGATATAGACAAAGAGAAACATATAGCTTTGAAAAGTAATAGAGACAAATTTTATGTGGAACTGTGGAGCTGAAACGATAAGTCAATTAGTTGATTAACAGAAATTAGATTTTTTTTATGCCAAGGTGACAAAAATGTCTTTGTTGCAGCATCTTCAATGTTAGGTTTTAACTTTGCCTTTGTAAAGTAAAATTGTGTAATGTAAAGCAAATAAATGTGGTTTGCAATTTTGTATAATTTATGTATTTTTGTATTAAAGTGCAAGGCCATGTGCAGGTGCAATAAAGCAAACATTAAGGGTTCATAGTTTCTAGTGTAATGTAAATGTAATAATTATGTGAAATGAAGAACAATGATAGGTAGAAGAGATCTGTAGCAAGAGCAAGAGAATAAATGAGATAAAGAAGATAAAGTATGTCAGGCTGTTTTAATGCTGTGACAACATGCCTGCAGAGGAACTGTGTTTGCACCATTAGGGAAAACAACATGTTGTCATAACACACCAGGAGCGTAGAGACTGTTCCTGTGGTCTGTGAGCGCAGGAGACACCAACGCTCCCTGAACGCAACACATCTTATCAAACCAGCTTTCCAGAAAACACCAGACTGGACTTTTATGCTGCCTGGCATGAAAGAAGATTTATTATCATCGTTGATGAAGATAAATGTCTTTCACTTCTAACTCCAAGCTAAACCAAGCGGCAGCAGAATAATGGATCCTGCACGAAAACAAGCAGCCGTGCTTTTAGACCAAAATCAATAAAGCAGCAAAAACAAAAAAAAAAGATTATTTTCTCTCGAAACACTACCACAGACTATCAATCACACTGCACCAATCACTCCAAAATAATGTCATACATCCAGAGGCCAGCATGGAAAAAAAAATGGAAAAAGCCTCGGCAGACCAATATCCTCTTTATTTGATATTGATTATCTGCAATTCAACAGCGTCTGATTTGATTAGATTTCCAGCCCATAAAGAAGGTCACGTTAGGAGGGGACACACAAACCAAAATATAATAATAATGATGGTAACCTTTATATACATATATATATAAATATTAAAATACAATATCAAGAGTTGAAAAGATTAGTTAGATCATCAGTGGCTACTATTTGGATGATTGTCATTTTTTTCAAGCAAAAATGCCAAATAAAAACATTTATTGAGGAAATAATCAGCAGGTTAATCGATATTTGAAAGAATTTTTTAGCTGCAGCCCAAAAGAAAGTCAGCAGTGTAAAAACACCCTAAAGAAACAGAAGTTAAATACAGGTCAACAGAGGGATCAGTAAATGACTCACCTTGTGACCTCATATATAACTAATGCCTGGACACCAGTGTATTAAGGGCTGTCGTCGGCATGTTGGTAAACCGATATAAATGGAGCGGACAAAATAGGAGACAGTCAGTATAACGAAATACAATTCAACAGCACGACACAAACTGCAACCTCCAAAGGCAACAAACTGAACATTATAACCTTTAGATGTAGCTAGGTGTGCCTAATAAAGTGGCAACCGAGGGTAGCTTCAGAAAATGTATTTCATAAAAAAAATTTAAAAAAAAAAAAAAAAAAAAAAAAGACTTTGTCTGTGTTTATGGCCACGCTTATAAAGTAGGTTGAGGATCAATAATTTATGGATTCAAGCCCAGACGCCCTGCTAGTGTTTTTACATGGCTTGTGCATTTACTGTGGGGGGGGGAGGCTAACGTCCACTTTGTGACTCTGCTGTGATGAACTCTACCCAAAGCGGTCGGGGGCACCTCGAATTTTTGATCTTCGTAAAACATCGACTTCATCCGATTTTTAAGGGAATATGCAAAAATTAGGGGGAAAAAAAACCAAGCAAATAGTTGTTTAATAATGTGCACCATTTGCCAACGATCATTATTTATCCTATGAAGACATATTGTATATAATAACTACTGTGTTAAACTATATTATCACTTATAATAATATCTGTTTGTACACCAGCTTCCACTTATGGGTGCCGAGAGGAGGAGTTACAGTTGTTGACAAATACATCAATAATATATCTGCTTACAACTCCCTTATAGTTCTAAATCATTCATTAAATGTTTGTATATTTATGAATACTTTGAGTTAAGTCTTGCCTAAATGATAAGAAAACAGCCTTTTCTGAAAAGCTTGCATGAAGAACTTAAATTACTTATTTAAATTATAATAGTTGCCGATTATTTTTCTGTTGACTAATTTTTACAGGTCTAATGTAAATACTCCCATTTTCAAAAAGCATAGTTTTTTTTTTTTCACATTCTGTTATTATGTAGCTGTAAAACAGGTTTTATTATACAGTATATAATGAATGCCTTTCATTTGATTCAGGTGTGTTTTATCCAGACAGACAAGACTTTAAAGATTAGGACAAAAACAAAAATCTAAGATATTTCCTAAACTTTATCCGAGTCCCTGCAGAAAATGATCTCCTCAAAATAACTGATCTGCTCTGCCACCACCTGCGTACATGGCTGCGAACACACACCTACTGTACATGCAAGTACACTGGAGACCGTCTAATTAGAAATATATTTTTCATTTGCATTTATTTCGAGGTGTCTAAACCACAGCTCAGTATGTGGGCGTTGTTCTGTCCCACTAAGTCTGAACAGCACAGAAATAACTTTGCTTACCCTTAAGCCTGTGGCACTTTCTAGAAGATGATGAAGAGGCTTGTTTACTCAAAGCACCAGCGTGATTAAATGACTCATTCATCAACTGCACGTTAAATAATAACATTACACCATTATTTCCACATAATAGTGCTGGTTATAAATGATAAATAATCATCGTATATGATGAAGTTGAAGCTGATATGCTGTATCTGCCTCTTCACGTGGTCATTCTCAAGCATTTTTTTTTTTTAGTATAAAGCAATATAAATACATAGCATACTAGAATTGCCATAAGAAATCAAATCCAATACTACGGTAAGGAGGATTGTTGGCTCTCTGACCCCGTCACATGGCACATTTGGCAGCCTGGTCGGCCCCATGCACCGCGTTTCACAGATAACCGCTGCAGCGCTGATCCTGACTCACACACAGCTCCGATATGATGCGAAGTCACCGCGCTCTGATTAATCTGAGTATAATCCCTGACATTCAGCCTCAGCCCTGCGGTTGGTGGGAGGACGCTGTCAGTGTGCACAGGGCGAGTGAGTTAACTGTGTCCACGGCTACATCAAATAACATGGCTAGTTTTTCTTTTCACTCGGGGAAGCATACTAGCACAACAATACATACTGTCTCCCCCCCCCCCAAAAAAAATAAATAACCTGCTGGACAGTCGCTTTAGCAGACATGTGAATACAATAAAGCACATTCTGTTCCCTCTTACCCCTCATTACTGTCCTCTCATGAGCCAAATTAGGCATTAGACTGAGCGCATGATGCTGCAGCTGCCTGAAAGCAAAGCCTCTTCTCCTCTTTTTGTTCCCAACATCCTCCTCTCAGCTCTTCCTGCTCTCTGCTACACTTCAACCCCTCTCTCTTTGTCGTAGTTCCTTCCTTCTGTTCCACACTTTTTCCTGCCCAAATGTCGTCTTTTCTTCATATCCAGCAACAAAGTAAATGCATCTGCTACATTATTAGGTTCATAAAATGCCGTGTCATTTTAACTTCTTTATGCTGGTGATACAGCTCATGGGTCGGGCCACCGCTTTGGTCCAGACTGAAATTTCGAAACAACTATTGGATGGATTGTTGTGGAAATTATAATATTATACAGACATGGTTTCATGATAATGAATCCTGCTTACTTTGGTGAACCCCTGACTTTTTCTCTAGTGTCACCAGCAGAACATTAATTAATTAAATATGTCTTTGTAAACCTATGTGATCCTCTGACATTCAGAAGACCAAAGCGAGGTATGGCAAAAAAAAAATATATATATATATATATATATTTACTGTTCTTACATCTCACTAGCTCGTTTTTGACATCTTCACTCACCAAACATTACAAATAACATCATAAAATCTTAATTTTAATACTGCCACGTACATTTCCTATGACATATATGCTGACAACATGATACATCGACAGACTTACATACTAGGTTGCCAAAGAGACATTTATTTTGACACCACCCTCTGGCCAATTATTACATTTTCACTGCTGCCAAAAAAAAAAGAAAAAATTTGGACCTCAACTTTTCTCTATCTAACAATTAGATTTTCTGTACAATGAGCCCTACAGCCTCACTGAGCGGCGAGAGTAACTGTAGACTCTTGTTTTATATATTATATGATATTTTCTTATCAATATATGGTTTTAATTCAATTCAAAATGTTACAAATCTTGACTGAAAACGTGACGGGCTTGTGTGACTTGGTTCATGACCTCTTTCCGGGTGACGACCTTTGACCCACAACACGTCTGCAGTAACGACAAAACCATTAACCAACACGGGGAATGGGTTTTGAGGAGTACGTGGAGGCTTCTGGGTTACAGATTAGGGTAATAAAGACGTGACTTGAATGTGTGTGTGTGTGTGTGTGTGTGTGTGTGTGTGTGTGGTTTAATTTAGTCTTATCAATGTTTCCAGCTATTTCAATGCATAAAAGCAAGTTGATTTACTCTGCAAGATGGCGACAAATGAACTGTGGAATGATCATGTAACAACTAACCTCATGGTATTATTTTGTGGCGTACCTTTGCTCATCTTCTTCTCATTTATTACGTTTTAGAAGACAAACCTTTACCCAGCACAGGTCTTGAGACTTTCACTTTTCTAGCCTCAAACCATCGGCAGTCTCTCCTGCAGTGGTTGATGCCCAGAATAAATAATATGCCAGTCCTGAATAAAACATCAAGCGTGGCCTGAATACTGATGCTCGGAGAGCGGGAGGAGGAGGAGGAGGAGAAACAAGGGAGTGGAGCAGAGAGAAGAGAAACCACGGACATTGACGAACAGCTCGACTTCTACAGACAAACCAAAAACCTCAAGTGACTGTCGCTGTCAAAATAAGAAGGATTGAATCTGCGGGACGCCAACGTTTCCCCTGACTCAGCACACCTTTCTTCTTTGACAGATTTGAAAACTGGCTTAACATTGTTCATTTACAATTCTTCTACATGATGACATTTAACGAGTCTACCAGAGCCCTTATTGAAAACATGCCGACAGCATCTAACCACAGGACGAGCTAAGAATAGGACTGTTACAGGACGCGTCCGTCTGTCATTAACCTCCAGCTGACGTCAAAACGCTGAGAACTCCACAGTCCAGTTCCAAACCCACCGGCTCCTGCATGTGCACTCTTGTCAAAAGTGACACCACTGAGAGCTTATTCAAAGTTACTGCTAAAGTTCACCTTCTTTTCTTTTTTTTTTTTAATACTTCTATGGGATTTATTGAGATATAGTATGTCAGACTTACTGTATCGTTTCTGGCTCCGCCTCATTGTAACATCCAGACTACCCAGGATAATTACCCAGGAGCATTTGTTAAAAGATTAGGTGATGGAGGCGACATCTTACATTCACACTATAGTCAAAAAACTGCTGCGGAGGAACGGTGAAAGACTTCCCTGGGATCAAATATCTGAGAAAATATTCTGTTTGCCCTTGTCAGGGGGCTAACTGGGATGTATGCCTGCTTAGCAAACCCAAGTAAAGGACAGCAAAGTATCCTGAGTAAGACATTTCAGAGAAAGGGCTTTTTTCTTGCTGGAAGGCCAACTACAAGCAAAAGTGAAAAGTAAAAAAAAAAAAAAAAAAAAAAAGCACTGTGAGGGAAGGAAATGAATAAAGATAAAAGGACGGGAGGTACATGGCTGCGGGGATTGTGTGCTGCTGGATTGGATCCAGTGCAGCATCACTTTTGCTGCATTGCTGATCCACACTTGGCCAAAACTGGAAGCACTGGGTTGGCAGGAAGCAGTGCATTCAGTTCTTAAAGGCATAGTAGGTAGCATTGTCAGTCGCTTTTTGTAAACACACAGCATTCAAAGTTGGCCCCTCCTCCCCGGTTTCACGAGCGAGCGAGCGTGCGCAAGAGAGAGAGAGAGAGAGAGCGCGCGCAGCGGTGGTTGAGCGAGCTGGATTGCGAATGAAGTGAGGGAGCGGCGGAAAACGAAAACTAAGCGGTGAATCAGCAAAACAAGAGGCTATTTTTAGATTGTTTCACGGTGGTTACATTCTAAAGCCCAAATAAACATGCGAAAGCCATGTAACAACCCGCTCTCTGACACTCTGTATACACGCTGAAGGGTGCCCGTGCATCGGTATCAGATGCCGAAGGGCGTGACAACCTGGGAATAAGAAAGGGCCGCACACCCTGCTTATTGGCCGAGGGTTACACGCCCATGTGGGGCCCGAAGGCACTTTGTTGATGCCCAGAAACGTCCCGAACACAGCAAAATACGAAGAAGAGAGAAAATGAAGGCAGAGGCGTGCAGGGTCTCTGGAGATACAGACACCGTCACACACTTGTAGTGGGTCATAAGTGATGATTGAAAGGGGCTGTGTACATTGTTGGTGGTGATAGTTTGGTCCAGTGGTCAGGCTTTAGACAAAACACTGGAAGTTAGTGAGTTCAACACCAGGCTGCCACCATTGTGTCCCTGAGCAAGGCACTTAACCCGGAGTTGCTCCAGGAGACTGTCCCTGTAGTTAGTTCACTGTAAGAGCGTCTGCTAAATGACCTGCAATGTAATGTAATGGTTTTTCAGGAAAATGCCGCACGGAGATAATTTCAACAAGAAGGAAATAACAGACATGACACACCATATCTACCCTTGATACTCAGCCCAGTATAATAGCAATAATTCTAACACAATAATGGAATCAGAGGGCAATTTCAGGGGGATGCCATCCAGCAAAATAACCAAATTGCATGGCCCTTGTTAACCCGTCACCCCCCCCTCTCTATCCCCGAGTAGCAGAGAGAGTGCAGGGGCAGAGGGCTCGTTTGGTTGAATATGTTGTGTCTAGTCTGCCTGACCCTGTATCTCATAGAAAATATGGCTCTGAAATATCAGTATCTGACTGTGCTGTGTGTTCATACATCCACGGCACTGTCCGTGGTACTGAAGCAGCAGTTGGATTTATAATCACGACTTTTTCCTTTCGCACTCATGTCCGTTTTGTCTTGGATCTATAATAGTCTCTAAACTATAAAGCTAGGGGTTACAAGCATTAGTTTGACTTGTAAGAGTATTTCTACACCGTCACCACTGGTTTGCAATGTGTCGATATTTGGAGTTTTGGACTGTTGGTTAGACAAATCCAACAGTGAGTTCTGGGAAACATTTTAAAATGATTGGCGCAACAGTTAGCAATGAAAGCAAACGTTAGTGGAATTAATGAGTAACAAATTCGGGCAGTTGTACCAATGTCCACTGACAAAATTCAGCGTCTCCTTAAGCCTGCAAGAAAGTAAGTCCTTGCAGATCACCACACCTCCAACTGTTTGACTTAGCCGAGTCCTTCCTCCTACTCTGCCTTTAAGTATCTCTTGGCTTGAATTGTCCCTTTATCTCTCTGCCACTCCCTACTGTACCTGCTCAAGGCCGCTTTCTATCTACATCTCTATCCCCTTTCTTGTCTTCTCTTATCTCTCTTTCCTCCACTCTTATCGCCCTCCCGCCCCATCTGTTATCTCCCAGCTGGATCTGTTTTACGCTGCACTGCAGTAGGCCCTAGTGAGGATCCAGGCTGGATGAGTCACCCACTCACAATCTGCTGCCCTAAAGCCCTGCAGGCGTCAGTCACATCCAAAGACCCCACTGCTGTCCATGGGCACGCACAGGATGTACATCTATGCACACTCACATGCCCACTCGCACGTTGCATACCTTTTTCTGTGGAAAGCAAAGCTGGAAACGCCTGCATGCTTGTGCACTGACATACGTGAAGAACGGACTTGAAACGGAGCAAGATATGACTTAATTAGTTGCCTTTAAGCTACAAACTCGTGCACGTCGTACGTCGTGCAGTACTCATATTAGTATTCAGCGCACACAATGGGAATCCTCCAGTTGAACCAGGGATGACTACAAAATAAAGGATTACTGCTCTGCTCCGCGCCGTAAGAAGTATACCCCATCCTAATGTGATATCCCAGCTAAAGCTTCCTTCACATGATAGGAAACGTTCTCTGTGCTCACGGCGAGGTAGGACACGGAGCCTCGCGGTGAAGGCAGCTAGTTAGTTTTGTTTCTATGGTTACCTCCCTGGCTTGCCCGTGCCGCCTCATACAGCCGTGATCTCATTGGTTGCGCTTTGAAAAAGGCCAGCGGCAATCGAGGTCAAAGTTGAAATAATTTGCCTAATTTGAAGGCGGCGCTCGGTGGCGGGTAGCGCTTCCGCTTCGTCGGGCGGCACCGCTCTCTCCACAGGAAAACAACGACGGAGTTTTACAGTTTTAAAAGCACCCGGACAAATTCACCTGTGTAGCTACTTGCATCATTTTATTTACATACAGTGTGATAACACTTCATGCTGCTCCTACATTGATCCCTCAACGGTGTCTCGGCTGAATTTTCCATCTTTTCTCAGTCTCATATTAAAACGGCTGAGGAAATCATTTCTAAATCAATTTCTAAAATCATGATGGGTGACGTAACCTGGAGTTCACCATGAGTCTTTTTAAATCTGCAGATATTCAACTGCTTTCATTTAAAAAGTTATTTCTAATTTGTGCTGCCAGTGAATATCGATGTGTAAAGAAATGTATGTCTGGTGTTACTGACAATATACTGAATCAGTGGTACTGTCATCCTAACTTCATCCCTGTGATTAGATTATATATTTCAATATTATTACAAGTTATATAATATTAATAGACTGCAGGCATATGGTACTGATCTGCAGCCAAGAATGCAGCTGAGAATGCAGTAACTAGAAGTCTTTTAGCACAAAAGGTCAAGTTAATCATATCGAGGATTTTACCACTGCTAAAATCCAACCGACTCTCAAATTCACTAACCTGACATGAAAAACAAAAATAAAAAGAAGTGCCTTTGGATGTAAACATGTGAGGAAACCTGTTAGCCTCATTCAGACAATGACAAGAAGCAAAGCAACCATTTTATCTGGAAAAGCTACAAAACCAACCCCCCCCAAAGACTCTTCTTTTTGTTCCCCCCTCTCTCTCTCGCTCTCTCTCTCTCTGGCACACTTTCTCAAGCTTTCTTGCGGTCCTCTTCATCTCCCCTCTCTCTCTCTCTCCTGCAGTTTCTATGTAACAAACACATTTTGGTCTCCCTGCTGGCAGCACAAACTCACTCCACTTAGATAAAATATGCTCTCTGCAGCCTTAGGATAAATATAAAACATTTTTTTTATTTATTTAAACTAGTTCAGGATTTTTAATGCAGTTTCCTTCTTTTTCTAAACCATTACTAGTGGATATAACAGCCCCAAATAAAAAGCCTCACTACAGTACATTAGCATGTTCACACGCATGCATGCACATACTCGTACACACGTATGAATCTCTCCATGGGAACAGAGCCATCACCAAGTAGCATCTGCTCAAAGCATGACTCATTTGACTTGTTGACTTGTGACGTAATAAGTGTGCAATCGCCACTGTGTCCCAGCTTATAATAATAAATAGAATATAAAAGGTGTCATTTTGTTTTTTATAGAAGGCTGATTTTATTTTCAAAGTACAAATATATACAAATACAAATATATAGAGAAGTATAGTCCACAGTGAGAATGAGTAATGGATTGCTGGATAAATTCAAAAATAAAAACATTTTTAAAAGGCAATTTCTCGTGGTCTGCTGGGTTTTACCTTCATGCTCCGTGAATCCCTT
>CALSBV010012195.1:1993285-2007218 GCA_943590825.1 Bovichtus diacanthus | reverse complement strand
ATATACACAGTATATATATATATATATTCACATACATACAAACATACATGTACATGTATATAACAAATCGAGGTCGTATATTCGAGATGTTTCACTGTAGGGAATGAACTCTGAAAACTCAATGACAGATGTAACCTTTAGGATACAGGCCTTGAGTTGTGACATTTTATATTTGATAACTTTTACCTTTTCCTTTCAAATATTAGTAAAGCGTTTAAATACTGCTCGTCATTTGATCTCGATGAGTAGATAATTGCCAGGTGTTGAAATGTAATGCGTCTACACAACAATTAACTCGCGTAATTAATGTTTGCAGTGTGCACTTGTGGGAGGTGGATTTCACACCATTAGACCACAAACTGGGTGTAGGACGGAACATCGCACCATGAACAGTGTGGGGCCACTGCAAACAGTCCAAGATGTGCATGTGTTTAATATTAACTGATAATTACACACACACATCTTTGTAAGTATATCTATCTATAAAACGATGAATGTGTTCACCGCGTGCACAGCTCCATCGTTATCGTCACTGCGGTTCGTATTGCTGCATTTACATCTTATTTTTGCTTTTGGTCTAATTCTGTACTCGTGCAATGGTCACATTCCACCACACAGGATTATTTAAGGCAGTGGCGTTAAAAAATGAGGAGAAACATTTGGTGTGTTAGTGGCGCCATCGTGTGGAAGAAGGGAGGAAGTATCCATCGCACAGACCAAGGCACCAAACAAAAACAGTGTCTTTTATTAGTTTTCAAAAGGTAATCCTGGAATTGGATCACAAATTAATCAATTAAATCATGTTTTTTTTTAATCACTGCTGCATAAATCCAGTGCACTGTCTATATCACAAACACACACGATTTCAAGGGTTTTAAAGTTCATAACATAATCAGTGAGGATGTCAAAATTCAATATTTCATGGTAGAAGCGATGCAATTCCTGTTTTATACGTGCTACAGCTCAATACTATGCTTGTTACTGTACGTATGTCACAATCTATGATGCTTTGCTTCCACCTAGTGGTAGGACATGATGCAGCAACGACGATGCATATGTGTGTAATAGGGTGAAAACTGCCATGCAACACATATGACTACAATATGTTTGTAAGACTATCAGATCAGAGCAGCTCCACAGTGAAAGCTGCATAGGTATGAGAGTATATTATCAGATATATTGTAGGAGCACCCTGAACACCAAACGTTGTTTTCTCTGAGTAGCTCTTATTGGCTAACAGAGAAAGTACGAGTGATACATCAAACCGGCTGACAGTGACCTGTGTGCAGTTCTTTGCTCAGTTTTCCTGCTCGCTGGCCTCGGCGGGCAGCTCTGATAAAGTGCTTGGTCCCACGGCTCAGTGATCTGTATGTGCGCGTGTGGCCTGAGGTGAGTGTCCATTTGTCTGAACTCACCAGGCGATAAATCTCACCTGGACCGTACAGACAGATGGAGGCTGAGCTCAAGTGAAATATGAGATTCGTTGGCATTAACTTTATTACACCGTCCACTGGTCTCATCTTTTGTCATCAGCTCTGACTGAAAGTTGGAACGGTAGGAGGTGTTTTTGAGTCGCACATTACTGACACGTTCATGTTATAACACAGCAATGGGGGAATGTTTTTTGACATGTATCACAGTAATATCTATACCCAGTTTTTTTTTTTTTTTTTTTTTTGATTCTTCTACTATATTTTAGAATCTTATTTCTGCGGTAGATGTTGGATTAAGACTGTGATTGCCTACTTATATTTATATTTCAAAAGCTTTTCTGCATGTTTTTTAATGCTAACTGATGTAAATATTCACCTTCAGTCCCTAATTACAGGATATAATGGCAATATCTGTCAAACTCATGTTCCAGTTTACTCACGTGGGAACCAGCCCCAGAGATACTTGAACTCTGTCACTTGGGTCAGCAATTTAATCCAACCTGACGAGGTAACCACATATTTTGTGGTTTTGAGGTTTCAATTGAGGTCTGATGCAGGAAACTGGACACGTCTCAAACGAGCCTGGATATTGTGTTAATTTAAATTAGGGCTGCTTGATTATGGGAGAAATCATAATCAGGATTATGTTTTGTCAATATTGAGATCAGGATTATTCATCACTATAACTCATTGACTTTAGAAACATCCTGCATTTGGAAAGAAATGTATACATACATTGAATGAATCAATCTGGTGCACTTTGAAAGCAAAATGAAGAGACTAGATCTACGAAGAACTTTGTGCTCTACTAAAAAAAGAAAAAGTCCCACCCACAAAGCACGGTTAATGAGACAGGGTTCGTGTTTCGAGACGGGTCGGGTGGGTTGTGCTGGACTTATAACACAAGACAAAATGAGAGAATCATTGCGAAACAGAACGTTTTCAGAATCGTTGGGAGTCAAAATCATAATTAAAATAAAATTGGATTAATCGGCCAGTCCTAATTTAGGTAGGTAAGTATTATGTAGACTGGATGGGCAAACTCCCATGACTCCTTTTTTTTTTTTTTTTTTATCTCAGCAAAAGTGAAGAGCTGGTCTCCTTTGCCTCAACTAGGATGAAATCCACAATTGGCCAGATCATCCCTTCCACCTCCGACCCCGGTAATATATATCCTGGAGAGGCTGAGCGGTGTGACACCCCAATAATTAGGATACACCCTCCACTTCCCTTTTATAAAAATCTGCCAATTAATAAGCGCTGATCATGACCTCAGCGTGACCTCCTTGAACATTGATAAGACATAAGGCTCATTTTTAAGCATCTCAGAGTGAATCTCATCCACACCTGCTAATTCAGACATTTTGACTACTTTTTAGTGACCTCTGCCCGAGAAATGGGCAAAGTGTCATCCGACACATGTCCGCTGACATGTGCTCATGAATTCCACAAATGTGTTCCTTACATCATCCTAATACTCACGGCTGAGGTAAATGGTTCTCCTTCGTTGCGGCTGACATCCCGGGCAAAGCTCTGCCTCCCCCCTCCCAGTCCACCAGAACCTCTTTCAGGCCAACCAGAGGTTCTGTCCCTCTCCTATCAGATCATGAACTCTGGGCAGTGACCGCAAGAGCCGTCAGACAGACTTCATTGACAAAAACATTGATTTTACCTTACAGAAAACAGAAATTTATGGTCTGCGGCTGATTGGTTAATCAGTTTGTGTTATTGTGTGATATTGGCGAACTTACCCTTTAAAACAAACAAAATATATAAAATACATTTTGCTGTTCACAGCAGTACATTGGTTTGCTCCCCTGCCTGTGATCTTGTTGTTTCTCCAAACTAGGGGCGTGCTGACCGCCATGTACTGCAGGTAATATACTGAATATACTTTATAAGAACCTCATACTACCACACTTCAAAAAATCCGAACTATCCCTTTTAGGCGGTTCAGACATCTGATCAGGAATCCTCTCTATGTCATCCCACTGAGAGCAGACCCAGAACACCTGGCTCGAGAAGACCTCAGGATCCTTCATTTTTACTTTCATTTTGTTACCATTTTAACATTATAGCTTTGCTACAATGCGCAGGAGGGCCTGCTCTGGCATTCAGTTATTCATTGTGTGGGTCTGTGAACGAAACACATTGTGAATCACGTCTTTCCGCTTGTTTTACCTTTGATGCGACGATCCCGAAGAAACTGACTTCACTTGTTTCCATATTAATCTCAAAAACATGTTTGCATTTCATCGTAAATAAAAACCTCCAAACAACTTGCGTTGCAACGAAAAAGGCAATTGTGTCTGTGAGGAAAAATGTGTGCGTAGGCGCAGATGGAAAAGACAGGATGGGCTGTGACAGCAGAGCAAAGGGGTCATTTGTCACACATATGGCCGCCGTGCCACTGGAGACAAACAACTAACACACACCAGGCCTCGGTCATGTGTTCGTGTGTTTCGTACAGCCTGCCGATCCCACTCCACTCAAACATGCTAATGTACCTGTGCTCTGCTCTAATTGGTCCCAGTGATGCTCGCCCTGCTCCACCTGTGTTCATGGGAAGCCTCCAGTCAGTCCTGCAGTCAGGCCTCCGCCACTGTGTGCGAGCGTGCAGTGCTAATATTATGCAAACAAACACTTCTTTGTTGTTTGGCACTTCTTGCACCGACCTGCCACTGTGGAAGAAAGGGAGAAAGTAAGTAAAGGGAAAAGGAGGAAAGGAATAAGGGGTGTGTGAGTGTGTGTGTGTGTGGGGTGGGGGTGCTTGAATTCATTAGTGTGATTACCTGAGGTGTGCTACTTTACAGGGGGTAATCTGCCAGCCCGCTTCATACCCTCCAAACTTCAGCCGGTCCGCTAATGAGCGCTTGGAAAAGTTAGTCAAGGTGGAGAGGTGCTTTGAGGAGCTATACACCGCAGACTAAGGTGTTATTATATATGCCGGAGCCGAAAAACAAAGGATGGCTGCCTATTTTATAACAGCTAAGACCAATGAAGATACTGTCTGAGCCGTTTGTGTGGATTCTGAATGCACATTACAAAATGGTCCTGTGGATGGTTGTGCCAATTGATTGAACTCAGAGCCTCAGAACCAAAAAAAAAAAAAGATCCCCCGCTTAGAAGCTTGGCATATTTCAAAGCTCTGTCAACAATATTGTGCTCGCAGCAATGACAGTTTGACTGATCTGTGATATTAGTCGTCACATTTTCTACGCCGTTTGAGACAACGTCCCAGATTAGTCACGAGGACACCGGAAGGTTCAGGCAGTGGCCTTCAAAGAGTCGCTTCTCTCGGAGGTGATGTTGAGGACTGCGGCTTCCCTCCTACGCTGCAAGAGAAGGTGGATTAGAGACCAGATCAACCCCTCTCCCATTTTGTCTTTCTCTCGCTTTTTCTCCCCGGGAGCTCAGGCCATGGCTTTAGAGAGACGGCTGCCATGAGCAAGGCTTAGGACAGTCCGCGGGGACGGAGAAAGTGTGAGTGTCAAAGAACAAGAAAAGTGCAGGAACAGCTTGGTTACGATGGACAAAGACAAAGAGGTGAAAGGAAGGGGAGAGAAATCCAAAAAGAGAAGCCAGATATATATATATATATATAGATTCTGTAACTTTCCCCTTCCTCTTGCCCTATGCCTCTGCTTTATCACACAGCATCAAAACATAGCTTTAGTCCCCTGAGTGGCTGGCCTTTTTATCTGCTCCCTAGCTTCCCACGGCGGGCCGCATCCACCCATAATCTGCTGCCGTTTCATGTCTGGAGTGCTGTAGAGGAGGATAAGGGACTTGTTCAAGTGAAGATCAATGAGGTTGTATACATAGCATATGTGCATCAGGAGAGTGGGATTCCTTGTTTCTTTCTCAGGTGGCATCTGATCTAATGAAAAAGAAAATGATACAACTTTTAGATCTGTGATCTAAAAGTTTAAAAAATAATTAGGCTCTTGACTAAAATTTCACACAGCAATCAGAGAAAAAATACAAATGTGCGTGTTTAGGTTTCTGTCATACACTGTGTAAACAACATCTACCTTTTGTTTTCTGAACCTTCTCCCTGTGGATCAAACATGAAGGATAGACGCGATGAAAACCGTAAACATGTTGCATTATACATTTGTCAAAAACATATTTGGCTGTATGTCACAAGTACCTCGTTATTTAAGGCAGTGCCAAGTGTCTGCGTGTGAAATCAAAGCCGACTGGTATATTGGCAACAATAGCCGGGGTGTGAAACTGTGTCAGTGAAGTAAGGGAAACCACCAGAGGCAGTTTTTTCTACTCACTGCACAGCTGGTTGACGAGATCTGCAAGGACTAATTGTGCATCAGTTGGAGGCTGCAGAAATTCTCAGTCTGTGCTTTGACTGTTCTTTGTACTGTGGGCTAGCCGCCTTCCCACCCAAGTGGCACGCACTCACACCAGACTGAGGGAACTTAAAAGTACCACAGAGAAGCCTTGGGACACACACACACAGACACACACAAGACAAATACACACATACACAAATCATCGATCGACCCCAAAGTCAACCCGTGACCCTGACCTCCTCTACCCCTCCAGGAAAGATGTCCTGCAGGAATCCGTAAAAAAAAAAAAAACAAAAAAAAAAAAAACAAGAAAGTTGGATTTAAAAAGAAGTTGGGGTGAGAGAGAGAGAGAGAGATAAAGACAGAGGGAAAAAATGACACCGAGTTGATTGTGTTGGAATGAATACAAGGGGAAGGGAGGAAAACTTTGCATTTGGAACTACTGATCAAAGTAATTCCCACAGGAAAACTCTCTTAATGAGAGCTGTACAAGAAAAGAAGGGTGGAAGACAAGGAGAGAGTGAAGGAGAAGAAAAGAGGGGTACGGCACGCCATTCCTACACAGAAAATACAGAGATGAATCACATACAGCGCCTAGTGGAAGACATGGTGTGTGTGTGTGTGTTGGGGGGGGGGGGTTGTTTGAAGGGTGTTTTCAAGATCGTTTTAACGTCTTCACTGTGGGAGCGTCAGTGGCAAGGCCAGGTTAATTAAACCCAAGGGAGTACCAGCTGAGGGGGCCCGCATTTGAATATGTCACAGAAATAGCACGAGTGTGTCAGCCGAGGCCGGGGCTCGGCGAGCAAACATGTTGACTATGCATTACACGCTAAAAGGAAGAGAGGAATAGAGACAGTCAGACAGCAAAGGGTGGGGGCTCCGAGATAATTCGCGTGGCACCGATGCTTTGCTCTTCTATACCCACTGCGCCACCGGATTTCTCTGAGTTATTAATGTTTGTCATTAGCTGCATTACCCTGGAGGACAGTGACTGGGGCAGAAAACTGCAGAAATTTATATGGGACAAATATTGACAATAGCTGGCTCCTGGGTATTGGAGAGGAAGAAAAGATGCAAACTATGTTAATGAATGGTAATTAACCACAAGGGTTTGTCTCTCCTGGATCCCAGCTAAATTGGTCCCCGAGTTGCAGCTAGAGACAGTCCTGGCCTAATCCTTTATTATAAAAAGATAAAGGAAAACGACATCATTAGCATATATTTGAGGAGGGAGGGGGGATTAAAAAGTGGAATTATTATTTTTTTAATTCCTGAACGGAGGAGTCTTCACACCATTGTTAATTATACATAATAAAAAGAAAGGCGGAAAGCGATGAAGAGGAAAACAAAAGCTAGGAGAGGGTACAGAAAGGAGAGAGAGAGAAAAAAAAAGAAGGATGACTTGAAGGGAGGAGTGTGTGGTCTCTTGTGTAGGATGCCAACTCAAGGACAGAGGAGACCAGGATCATGGTTTAACATTCAAAATGAATAATAAGAGTGCGAGGAAAAGGGAAACAGATAAAAGGGGTTGGAGGTAGTTATGTCAAGGATGTAACCACTACTCTAATACACCCCTGTACCGTGTGTGTGTGTATGTGTGTGTGTGCTCATGTGGCCCCTTGTTAATGATGTCAACAGCAGGGGTCACTTGTTACAGACAGGAACCATGCCAACAGTCGGCTGTCAATCACGAGAGGTGTGAGAGCCCTGCTGTCTACATCCTCAGTCACCAGGACCATTTAGAACATTATTATTATTATTATTATAATTATTATTCACAACAATAATGCAGTCTTTCAAGAACAAAATATAGCCAAAAATAAATAAAATAGATTTTTTTTATTGAGAAAGTAAGAGGAGCTTTTCAGAACAAATTGATTGATATTTAACATGATTACCAAATAAATGATCAACAAAACAAATACAGAGTAACAGAGTAAAAGCTGTAACATTTTGTTTTTAAACATCCACAAAGAAGTAATTTTTCATTAGAAAAAAAACCCAATTGCAGTTAATTTGATGAATAAAATCCAGTGGGCTTCAATATCATTGGATATGTTCTCTGAGTATCAGGTCTGATCAAATGGATCTAACTTCTTACAGTGAATATTCTGCTCTGTGCTGCACTCTTGACTTTTCTCAAAGTGTCTACTTTGCAGTGCTGGGTCAAGTCCCTGCACCCTAAGGTCCTTCAGGTGCCAAATAAATTAGGGGGAGAGGTAAAAAACTAAACAAACAAAAAAAGTCTAACTTAAACATTAGCGTAAGCATTTGCCTTATCACCCCAGGTCTGCGTTGAGAGTGGCTGCACTGTAAATTAGCTTGGCGCTAAAGGGCCCTGTCTGATAGACATAGTGCACTGAGCGTTAACACAGATGTCGAGGGCTCATTTACAAAAGCCGGGCTGCTGTGTTGAGCCAGTGGCCCAGAGTGAGTCGACAGCGCTTTTCTCACAAATATTGGTTCTGCTGCCCCGGCTCAGCTTGGCTCAGCCCAACTCCCACTGAGTAGGAACCGGGGAGGGAGAGAAGAAGGGAGGGAGAAAAAGAAGAGGATGACAGTTTTCCCAGCCTCAGCCCAGGGAGTCAGGCTTTTTCGCTGACTGGTGCTGCGAGCGTGGCCAGCTCTTCTGTCAGCACTTTCCTCTCCTTCATCTTCACACGCACAGCCTCCATTAGCTGGCCGGCAGAGGGGATCTGCAGGGGAGGGGAAGGATAGAAACAGGGTGTGGGGGCGGTGGTACAAGGGGTTAGAGAAAATGAGGAAAACACACAAATGCACCACTTTAAAAAAAAAAAAAAAAAAAAAAAGTCCGATTTTTGACACCTGGCAGCTTTTCAGAGAGTCTATGTGCTGTTTTGTGAAACAACAGAACCTCGGATGGGCCCTCAGGACTTGTGAAACTTTTGAGGGACCGTCCATGTTGAGTGTTTTGACGAAGCAATTCACAAAACAGGCCGGACAGCAGCCGTTTCAACACCTAATCCCACACTTTACTTTTTTTTCTAAGATTCCATGCTCAATCAGTGGTACTGTAATGTACGATTCTAAGTATTTAAGCACACTGTAGGTTCACATTTCTTCAAGCATTTCTTAAAGCAACACTCGCTCATATACATTTTGTTTCTCTTGTACTTCTTTGTTTTCATTTGTTGTTTTCTGATTACTTAGTTTTTCTCATCATTTATTGTTTTTATAAATTATTTTAGCTCAGCTTTTCCCCTTTTTTTTTGCATAAGACTGGCTTCTTGACCTTTCCTGACACATTTCTTATTTTTTCATCATCCAGATTTAATGCAGTGTTATGTGTGTGCAAAACAATTAAAAACTAATGTTATTTTAATTTAAGAGATTTGGGACAAAATCCACAGTCCTTGTTCTGGGGCGTCAGTAGTTTAAGTCAGACCAATAAAGTCTGCTAAATTTGTCCAAAATAGGTAGAAAATGACCTCATGTTTTTAGCATCCCTGCAGCTCAGCAAAGAAACACTTCAGGAGATTTTGTACAAAAATAGCATTAACTTTGGAAGATCTCCACTCAATTTAACAAACCACATATAAGCTTCAGCTATATTTTAGAATCAAACATACATTAAAAATAAGACGGTGGATTCTGTCCCTCATCTTACATTGGAAACAAGTCTGAGGAAGTCTGAGGGGCCAATATGGACGGGAGGGATAATTACAGCATCCACAAACTCTTTTATTGTGCATGTGTGCATGTGAGTAGTGTTTTCAGAATCAGAAAACCTTTATTCGTCCCACAGCGGGGACATTTACAGCGCTACAACAGCAAAGGGACAGTGCAGACATGTGACAGACTTCAAAAATGTGAAACTATTCTTTCACATTTCGAGGAGTTTTTTTCCCTTTTTTTTGGTGGACTGAAGACACACTACACTTTCCCCAGAGGGATAAGTTGATCACTTTTCAGCAGACACGCCTCAAGGCATAATTAAAACATCCCGAGCATCGCTGGGGACATTTACAGCGTTGTTGTGTTTTTAACTGGACTGCGTTTATGCTGGGAATGTAAGAGGACGATAATTGATGCCTATTTAATCATACTGGATTACAAAAGGTTGAGTATGAAGGAACTATGTGCGCTCTCTTAGTTGTTGTTGTGGAAAGGACGGAAAAGTGAAAATAAAGAGGTGAGCAGGCTTCTCACTGGCTATTTTTGTTTTTCCTCTGAATCGACACAAGGATTTTATGGTCATTAGGGCGCCTGATCAAAGGCAGGCATTCATACTGTATCACCCATAAATATTCACTTCAAGTGATGTGCAGCCTTTTTTTTTTTTACAAGCGCCTTTTTCAAGCGAGGGAAACAAATTCATTCCCTGAGCAAATTTCTACGTCTAATGGCATGAGATGAGATGTGGATTGGCCAAACTGAAAATAGTGACTTCAACATCATAAAATATTTCATTTTCATCTCTTAAAAGAGAATGTGAAAACATAAGCTATTGAACCATACACAGAGAAAACAGGCTGACACAAGTCTGAAGCGCTCCAACGGTGGGAGATTGTATTGGACTCCTACAGAAGACAATCAACACACGTGCACCATGATACACAAACATGTATTTTTTATTTTATTTGTGTTGTGTAAAGCCATAGCCACAAAAATACAGAGCGGTTTTAGCAAAAATGCACAACTCACTCTGTAAACGCGGATTTTAATCTCACATAACAGGTTTATAGGTTTACATGTAAAGTGACATTTACGCTTTTGTGGATCCATTTGTAAACGTGAAATTGAATTTTGCACATTTGTGGATCGCTTCCTGACGGTTTGTGGGCCATGTGACATTTGAGACGTCTCTCCTATTTGTTTGCAGATTTTTGTCCAATTTGTCCAATCTAATCTAGAAAGAAATCCACAAATGTGAGATGCAGTTACAAACTACACCAGTAGGTGGCGAAAGTGGCGGGCGGGGACTTAAGTCACTTACTGGATTGATGCTTCCATTCTCTTTGGCCTAGCTAAGTGGCGCCAAGAACTAGACAGGCCCAGGAGCTCACGCTTTTTGTTCCTGTAGTCCCAAAGTAGGCTACCTGGTTCGAACATGCCCGCGGGCCGAACACAAAAAAAAAAAAAAAAAAAAAAAAAAAAAAAAGTTTTACAATTTTCGTATGTTATTTCATCGTTAAATTAACTTTTGAGGCGATAAATCAACTGTGTGGATTTTCGATTTTATAACGAACATTTGTGTTGTGATATTTAAAAAGCATCCTTCAACAAAAGCCTCTCGTCTACGAGAGTGACGGGCCAGATTGTCTTCTGTGGGTTACAAATATTACCGTCCAATAAAAACTGAATAAGATCTGCATCAGGGAATACAAGGTATGGTGTTGCTTTGAAGTAATTAACACATATTCACAACACATATCGGAATCAGGTCTGCAGCTGACATGTTTTAAGGGACATTTGAAACTATCGTCCAATCAATTTCCAATATGTCTGGAGAGTGAGAACCTCAGAAACTCACAGTCCCCCTGACCCTTGACACGTCTCTCCTCTTCATTAAAGGTAACAGGAGCAGGGAACACAAGGCCCCGTGTGCCGGGAAGTGTGTGTGCGTGTGTGTGTGCGCACTTGAGCATGTGTGCAGTGGGGAGTAAGTTCCAACAGCACTGGATGCATCAAACACACTGTGCTATTCCTCAGAGAACCACTACACTGAAGTAACTGCTGAGACATCTCCCTCTGCCTCTGTCCTCCAGGGAGGATTCACTCTCTCTGTCTCACGCACACATTCACATCGGCACACACACACATCGGCACAATTTCCTAATCAGCTAATTGCACTTAGAGCCACTAACTATGCAAACAAACCCACTAAAATAGAGACACAGCCACAACACAAGGCTCTATGGGACAGCAAAGAGGGAGACTGAATCATTAAAAGTACCGATGTGGGAATATGGGTAAACAACACTAACAGGTAAACATGATCTAGATAAACCTAACACAAGTCAGAAAGAGATGTTAAAACTAGGAAAGAAACCCTTCTTTCAGTTCCTTCATTTGAAGTATTTTTGGGGCATTTTAAGTCTTTATCTCGGACAGTGGAGAGACAACCGTACGTGAGGGAAAGACAACCGGGGATCTTACAGTCCATGATAGGTGTATGCAGCGATACGACTTTTCCAGTCCCGATACCGCTACCTGGCTGAACGAGTACTGCTTTGTTTAATCACTAAGCTGTATGCCTCACGGTGTGGAAGTGACTGGTAGAATTATTTCATGTGTAAGGCTCGACTTGAACAATGCTTTCCTAACCTTGTAAAACTAATTGGAACTAGAGACCATCTTGCGATGGGATCACACCAGCCGCGACGCCAAAATCGGGCCAGAAACGTAAAGTACTTCTTCCTGCACCCTTCTTTGGGCCAATGCCCATCTTCAGATTTAACACTTTGGTCAGAACTACACATTTGTGAAGTTTAGTGGCTGCACCTTGCACAGTTGACACAACTCTTCCAATTACCAAACAGGAATTACAACTGAAGTGTAAACCTTTTTAATGCAGCAACAAAATGGTCAAAAACTTAAAAACAGGAATCCGTGTATATAGTATATAAACATTGAATTGAATAGATCGGCCACATTGTCACCCGATACCCGATCCAGCTATTTGAGTCAGTAATCGACCCGATATCCACGCATCCCTCGTTCATTCATGTTTGCCGTCTCAGCCCCTCTCGATTCCTTCACCAGTAACGAAAAGCACAAAAACGATGTACTCCCCCCCCCCATCGTGCGTAACTCAAATCAGCAGATGCTGGCACAAGGAAACACAAGCGCTCGCACACGGAGGCTCACGGACGGGACAAGCGGGACTATCCTTTCCTTTCATCTAACTGCCACAATTGCTGAGGACCAATACCCTGCAGGATGGTTGGAGGTAAGCTGTGATGCAGCTGCTCAACTGGATCCCCTGGGCTGCTTAAGGCAGGGTTAGGAACTGGCACTAATGTTATGCTACAGTTGATTTAGCCGGGCCTCTGTCCCCTTTGGCAGAGGTAGCCAGCACCAGCACTAAGCAACGCAGCCGCTGTTTCGCAAGAGGCCCCGTCCCCTATGGCAACACTAAAAAAGCTACTGTAGCATTAAGCCATGCTAACTCACATCCATTACTATTCAACAGGCCCTGCAGAGCAGACCTTTTGTCTAGGTGTGATTTCATGAACATGTTTCAGAAGTGAACTGACATGTAAAGCCACTGACACTGACCAGTGTGTGCGTGTGTGTGTGAGCGTGTGTGAAGACAAGAACAAGAGCTGCAAGCAAAAGGTGTTTTTATGAGCCAATTAAATGACATTGCTATTCTACAGCCTGGGGCGCACCTCAAGGCAAGGAGCAGCTCAAAGTTGCAGCACTCCAGTGACCATTGTCTGGTAGTGGCATTACACACATCAACTTTTATTTTTTTCTTAAAAGATCGATCATTCCAGCTCTTTTGTCTTCTCCCTTGGAACGGGTTAGCGCAATTATTTTCAAGGGCCCAATTTGTGAGTAGTTGTAAAGATTGTGTCAGGCTGCTGGATATCTAAATGAGTCAGGATGAAAAAGGGAGGGGGAATGAGAGAGCCTAAAAGAGATATAAAGGGGTACGTCATCCAAATTTCTGCCTGCGCTCAGCATCTCACCGATTGTTCTTTCGCAGTTATTCACTAGTTTACCACCTTATACCTTACATTATAAATGTAACAGCCATGTATCATTAGGCAGATGTTGCTGCTTAATTTAACGACAATTTTCAACTGTAAAAGTGACATTTGGGTCCTTCAAAAGTCAGCGTACCTTACAGTTGTACAGTGTATATATTTTTTTGCTGTAATAAACAAGGATGTACGCTACACGGTAATTTAATAATAACTATAAAAACGTAAGGTTCCGGATCTGACTGGTATGACAGCAGCGTTTTCACAGTGGTGAGGAATTCTTGCTATAAATCGTTGTCCCTGGCTGGTGAGCCGTCTCCAATCTAGGCCACTATTCAAGGTAAGGCAGAAGTAGTTTTATCACAGAGGGGAAAAAAACAGCTCTTTGATCTTTGATCTTCTCACTTTTGTTTGAAAATCAAATTTATCAAACGGGGGAATAACAACAACAACAGCATGATAAATAGGTGTAAAAAAAAAAAAAAAAAAAAAAAAAAAAAAAAAAAAAAAAAAAAAA
>CALSBV010012195.1:1975372-1993275 GCA_943590825.1 Bovichtus diacanthus | reverse complement strand
AAAAAAAAAAAAAAAAAAAAAAAAAAAAAAAAAAAAAAAAAAAAAAAGCTCAAGCACAAAGGCACCATACTAAAAAGTCTTGCATTTGATTATCTCCTATAATGAATATGTCACATTTGCAAAGAGGGGCTCAGGTAAGAAAATCACTAAAGCACCGACAAGCCTATTCTCTCCCTCTCCTTCGTAATTACCTACCCCTGCAGCGGAGCAGATCCCTCTCGTTTCTCCCCTTTAGGTCACTAGAGACTGATATGAAAGGGAATTGGACACTTGGGGCCACAAATACTGTAATTAAAAATCTCTCCTTTTCCTGATACGTTGTTTGGAAACATCATTTCAGAGCGCAACATGCATTTGTTAGGGATCTGACCTAAATACACCCTAGATTAAACACAGGAACGCACCGGGTCTTTGTTTCAGATTCCTACTCATTAGGTGTGAAAATGAGGTGATTCAGGCACCATTGGGGTATAAATATAGAAAGGTGATATCCATACAAAACAGATGCAACCTTTAGGAAGAATTCAGCAATCAAGAACACACCCGCGATTAACAGTATGGCTCATTGGCCAAGGTAATGTACTGGGAAGCAGTTACAATCAACAAAAGTGGCTGTGCCTGCAGCAAACTGTCACATGCGACACGAGAGGGTGCTAAGAATTGTTGCGTCTCGACGTTCGCCGACATGACGGAGTTTGACACATCCAGTCATCTATTCAATGTGGAAATGTCTACTTTCATCATTAATTCTCTTCCTGTACTAACTCAAAGAGCTAAGGGTCCACTGTGCTGCACAGGGCGATCAGACGGGCAGTAACCTTAAAGCTCCAAAGTACCGTCATGACTCAAGAATAATAATAAGATTATTCACCTGGCCTATTTCAGCTGATCTCCTGAAATGTGGTTAAGTAATCACGGCAACAGTTTAATGACTACAGTACAGCACCAACAAGCTGCATCTGCTGATTCTGTTTATGCGAAATGCAAGTTGAACATACCGGATACGTCACAGAGACCCCCCCCCCCCCAGTCCCCACCACTGTTCCAGTGACATATTTACAGTACAAAGGCTCGGCTCGAGTCCCCTCCACACGCATACAAATACACTTACAGAGACAGAAAAACAGTGGCTGATTTAATTAGCTCAATCATTAAATGAGGCTTAATTAGAGTCACTTTCCTTTAGAGAGAAGCCTGGGACTCAGAGCTGTTCCTTGTCATTACAGAGGCATAATGAGCCACACAGCACAACACACTGCACTACCCCTCACCCTCACCGACAACAATGGAAAACTTTCTCACTGCGTTAGCACTGTAAGTCAGGAGCCTTTGATATGTTTAATTTGAGGGTTAATGATGTAATGCCCTATGGAACTACCAATATGGAGGCTTTGACAAGAAGTGACATGAATACAGTACGTTATTTAACTTTAGATAAATGATGCCATTAACATCGGAGCAATAAGCAGCAGCAACCCCTCCCCACAGTTCAATAAGGGTTTGAAATTGCAGGAAAAATTTCAGCCCTGTAGTCCATCCATAAACGCCTTGGATGTTTTATAACAAGTCCAGGCCAGATTGGTCCGGCCTGCCTCTACTACTGTCTTAATGTAATGTTCACCTGCTTGTTATAGTTTGGAGGCTGATAAGAAGTGATGCTTGTACGTCCCCCCCGGGTGTGATTGTGAAGTAAATATTAGCAGGCCCACAGCGCCGCCCCATACCAGTAAACCAAACCACTGTCCTCTCATAAAGAAATCAACAGAGTCAATGACTTTTTAAATGTTATTATGCTGTCATGAGGCTTTGAGATGGGTGTGTGTGTGTGTACAAAATGAGTATGAAAAATTATCTGGAGGGAAAGTGTGCGTTTGCATGCATGTGCACACGCTTGCATGCACATGCTCCTCCTGTTCATTATTGGCCAGCAGCAGAAGCCAGTCATTTCCCTGTCTTCATAAAGACTTGGCCCATTAAATTCTACCTCCAGTCAATAATTAGGACTCCACAAATAAACCAAAGGCAATTAAATCAATGCTTCCCCGGGCCGGGGCCTGGACCCCATGGCCCACATGGACACTCCATCTTCTCTGCTGGCCTTATTCATGGTGGGCTGCGCAGGAGCCATACAGTACACCCCCTGGCCTGCTCATGATTATTAGATAGCACCGTCCCTCGATCCTGGCTATGGAGCGCCGCTTATGGTGGCTCTCCATTGAGAGGCGTAGGGTTTGATTTCATTAACTCACCAGTGGAGGTGTGAGACGAGGAAATGAATGCAATGTTTCATTTGGTTTTGAGTGGACGTGTGGGGGAGCGGTGAGGGGGCTCCAGAAATCTATGCCACTTCCTCGTCATGAAGGGAGCAGTAACTCAACGCATTCACGTCGCGTATCTCCGCGCCTGCAACACGCTGTTGGCAAATGTGTCGTCTCTCTTTCTTGTTACGTCGACACGTGGCAGCACACGACAGTGATGGCGAACAATGGCCCGCACGCAGACGCACACATACAACTCTTCAGCTCTTTCACATCTGCGCACACACACACACAGGCAGGGCCGCGCACACAGAGTGAGTGATGGGTTCACTATTGACAGGGCCACTGAGATAATAAAGTGCTGTCCCACTGGCAGCTCCATTAGGCACTGACAGTGACAAGATGAGGCTGTCCTGAGAGTGCACATGCACACATGGATACCTACACATACCCAGACATACACGCACAGATGGACACATCCTCATCCTCTTTCAGTGACAGCCAGCCAGTTAAGGACATGGATCTCTCTCTCATCTTTCCTTTCAATGAGTCTATTTCTGTCTTTTTATCCGAAGAAAGTGTGCGCGAGTGCAGCTTCGAGGGTAAGATCATATCACTATTAGGGGAGTGTGTTATTAGTGTCACAGGCAGGGTGACAGGCCAGGCCATTCCACTTCACAGATGTTCTGCTTGGTGAGCCTTTCATAAGCTATGACAGAGTAGAGAGGCAAAGAGGGTACAGTGTGAGAGTTCTTGAAGTGTATTCCCTCACTGAGAAAACACTCGCTTCTCAGCATCAGCAGACATGTGTAGTACAGGCCATTATCATAGCGGTCTTCAAAACGTCCAATTAGGAGATCTACCTTAATCAACCGACAGACAGGCACTAAAAGCGTCTTCAAAACCCCCTTTCCCAGGCCTCTAAGTTTGTAAGATGTCGCACGAGCTTTTCTGAAAATTAAAAAAAAAAAAAAAAAAAAGATAAGACAAAAAGAAAAAGACAGAAATACGAGAGACACAAGCAGAGACGGAGAGCGATGTCCCCTTGATACGACAGAACGCTTTAAAAACCAGACGAGAGAGAGTGAGGAGGAACAATTTGAAATAAATAAATGAACAAAAAACAGAACAAGATGGACTTGAAAGGGGATAGAAAAAGTCTGTTGCAGTGAGGGTGGATGACTGCGATGGTCCCAGCGGTCCCCACAGAGACCTAGGGGCGAGTCTCAGCCTTGTCATACTCCACTCTTTTCCTCCTCCACTCCCTCCCCCTTCCACCACCCCTGTTCTGCCCACGGAAAACGTCGATAGCAGGCTGCCGGTGCCGAGGTCTCTGGTGGACACTAGCTCATTCTCCCGGCATCGACAGGCCCGCCAAATCAATATTTAGTTCCCCACTAACAAGCTGCCTCGGGGTCTGAGCCAGAGAGAGGGAGAGAGCGAGAGAGAGAGAGAGAGAGAGAGAGAAAGAAAGAGGAATGCAGGGACAGGGGCTGAGAGCTGTCCAGCTAGAAGGGAAAAACATGGATTCAGTAGTGTTGTGTGTGTTGTGTGTGTTAGTGTGGGAGGGGGAGAGGAAGGTGGAAAGGTCAGAAGAAGATCTGGGGAACAAGAGAACAGTGTCTGGTATGTGTCGTGGTGCGGAGGCGACGCATGAGTGCCTGCGGCAGCCGCTGACAAGAGCACAGACAAGACACACATACACACAGTCGACACTCTCAATCATACACATATCACAGCAAGCAGACATTGACAGCAGTCGAGTAAAGCTCCAGCAGAGCACTCACAGATGAGTGGCTGTGGACGAACGAATGCACGCACGCACGGACACACGCACACGATGGAGTTGTATTTCTTTGTTTTATCTTTTGCATCACACATTGGGGTGGGAACTAAAGATTCGTCATCCATTTATTACATTATATTGGGTGTAATTGGTGCCCAAGTTTTCCACAATGAAGACTGACAAAGCAGCACATCTGCAATGTTAGGCTAACATATTTGGTATGATACGTGTATAGGCAAAACAAATTCCAACCATTATAGCAATGCAAACACAAAGAGATCAAGCTCATCATTCGATCCTTAAATGGAAATTAAAACTTAAAATGAATTACACAACATACCTAAATTAAACGTATTAATGATAAAAATGTTCATTGGTAATAATCACTACTTTGAACAATATATTGTATAATTTATTCAGAAATGTATCTAAACATCTCCCCATTTGTAAAACAAACAAGGAAAACTCCCCATTAATTACGAGAAGAAAAAAAAAAATATATATATATATATAATATATACACATGCAGTTTATAAATATATATATTGCAATGGAATAATTTAATTGAGCTTCAACCATTTTAACTTTCCCTGTATCACTGATACTGAGTGAGACAATTATAAAATACTGCAGGGGTGGAGTGATAACCTAACCATAAACTTTTTTACTTATATGAAGCAATACAGGTCATACTCCCACTCTACCCCATTTCAATTTATTTTTTGCAACCATGAACTTTTAAAAAGGAAAAATAAGTTTCGGACAATTTTCTGTTACACTCCAGAAACCAGTTTGTTCTACAAATTCACACCTCAACTAAGAGCCGTGCTAGGCCGGGGAATTAATGTTACAATGAAAGGAGGATGCTAATATCTCGTGTTTGTGCAGGAATGAGTAACTTGTGTGATGCCTGAGCCTGACCTTCTGCTGGAGGATGCGGTTGAGGTGGTCCAGCCACTCCTCGTCTCTTGGACTCTCTGAACGCGCATCTGCCCCCTGCAAAAACACAACAGCAAATGCATACATTTCAATGACAGGATGGAGACTAAAAGACACACATTGGACAGAAATCGCACAGACGTTTAAAGACAATACCATCAATAAAATCCCGGGAATATAAACGTTTTGTACATGGAAGAAATTGTGAACCCGGCTAGAAGAACTTGATGTTTCTAGAGAGAGAACCTGCAGCTGTATCTTTAGATTGGCCTTTGTGAGGATTGTAGCATTACACTAGCCAGGACCTTGAAGACGGTCTCTGGAGACTCAGTGGCAAGGTATGCCAGTATACGTTTGCATGCTACTCATGTATAAAGACCTAACAGAGTGGTAGCCTTGTTACTGCTAATGAACAGAAAGAAGAGCAACTGCATGGCCCTGAACACCTCAGCACTAATGCGTTACCTCTTCACTTCAAACCCCAGGTGTTTCTGCTCGAAATGATGTGACGAGCCTTGTACCGCCTCACAGGGACACGGGGAGAGCAGGAGGGGGAGAAAAGTGTGTGTGTGGCTGAATCTAAAAGTCCCTGCGCTAGAAGACTGGCGGACCGAACGGGCACAGTCCTGTGAAGTCTGGGACAGCAAGGGCTGTTCAATGCCACAAGTCCACAAGGGGGTTGGACTTTATGGAGGGGGGCGGGGTGCCGCATAATGATCCAGCACAGGTTACCTAGCTCACGTGATTGCACAAGGATTCATGGGTAACACTTAGACTCTCAACAATGTTGCGAAAATTAAAAGTGCTTTTTTTGTCTTTCTTCGAATAGGCCGATTTATCTTTGCTAATTACATGTTGGATTCATGTAACTGTAATGTGTATTTTCAGACATATTTTTCTTTTTTTGCAAATAAAACCCCCCCGAAAAAACCCCCAACAACTTAAAAAAACTTTTCAGACTCTGTCAGAGTTTGTCTGAAGACCCCTGCTGTAGTGCAGCGGTCTCCAACCTTTTTGCACCACGGACCGGTTTCATGCGAGACAATTTTTCTACGGACCGGGGTATAACAAAACACACAATAAAGTGCAAGACATATAATTGAATTATTAATTAATGTAATTATTCCATTTTATATTACGCACTTTATTCATATTATTATTACATTGTAATATATCTAACATAATACATAAAAATGTTTCCAATAAATATTACTAACACAAAAGAATAAAAAACGTTTTATTCTTTCTGTGCGGCCCGGTACTGGTCCGTGGACCAGTGGTTGGGGAACCCTGGTGTAGTGTATTTAGAGGGGACTCCTATTAACTGCTACAGCTCGCTCTCCGTCGCTCGGTACGATATTACTGTCGCTCGTACATTCAAGAACAGATCATTTAAAAAAAAAAAAGACAGACCGGAGAGACCTGAGATCAACGGAACATATTTATTAGTAATTTGTTCAGCCAATCAACTTCACACTTGGTGGATGTACAGCTGAAGGCCAAAGGAAGCGGAGTGTCGAGTGTGAAAGCTGCAAGCAGCAATAACAGAGGTTGTTCCGAACAGGCACATTTGAGTTGCATAAATTCCCAAAATGAAGAAAATTCAGTACCATAATAAAATCCATCTGTATATATGCTTCCATTACCTTATTTGGGTATTTGTTACTTCTTGGTCTTGTTTTTATTGTGTAAGGCTTTTTCTAAATCAGAAATATACTCAGGGAACGAGCTGGGACGGTGTCAATGAGACATTTGGATTAAGCGTTTCTTCCTGGTACCCTCCATGTGTGATCATTGGTGATAGCGGTTGTTCTAGGCTAATTTCAGTGTATGCCTAATTGTGCCTGGTGCTCAGAGTAACGGAGAAGTAGGTAGAGAGCGGGTGGTGGGGAGTGTGTGGTTATATTAGCGATAGAGAGAGAGAAAAAAAAAAAAAAAAAAAAAGGGGGAGAGAAAGGGGGAGCCTTCTTGTGACTGCTGCCTTCAAGCCTTCCGAGGGGGGGGCACACTGTGCGTGAGAGTGAGTGAGCTTGCCCACCCTTGGTAGATATATAACAAAGCACTGACCCTCCGTCAAACATTAGATGCAAAACAAACTGGCCAGGCAATTACAGCCTTATTACATCTGGATCATTAACTCCACAACAAGTTGCCAGGGGAGCCTGGAGCTGCTCGGCCCTCTCTGGTCCTCTGTTGCACGCTATGGAATGGACAGACGCAAATAACAGTGTGCAGCGTGATACATGCGAGCAAGCATGGGTGGAGTAGTTATGTTTGAGCACACTTAAGACGCCTTCTTTGCATCTATATACATGTATCACATTGATTTTGTGGGTGATGGTATACAGTATATGTTAGTGTGTAAGGGAACAACGGGATGTTTCTGTGTGACTTTTAAAAAGCTTTGAGAATCAATTGATGAATTCAAGTTCGGTGCTATGCTGTCTATAACTACAGAAGCAGCTGCACAAATAGCCTTGTCATTTCTGTTCAGTGAAACACCTCAAGCTAAATCTCTCATTTCTTTGCAGGGACAAAATCAACAAACCAAGACTAAGACTGTGGAGGAAAGAAAATATGCAGCTTTTGGAAAAGATGGTGGTCATTACACAAAGGTAATCTTTTCCCAAAATTTGCATAAAATAAACCACAACCAGGAATAATTGATTTAGAAATGTTGATATGTCTGAAATTTTAAAATGCATTGATTTCAAAACTACTACAATGTTTATAAAAAAAAAAAATAAAAAAAAAACTGCAAATATTGTTGGGAAGAGAAATCTGCCAAACTAAAGAAAAGTAGCTGTGTTGGCAATGGAGAATTCTCATTTAAAAGTAAAACTGAAAAGTAAAAGCAATCCCATTGAGCCCTGAGCTCTCATTCAGCACACTGGTATCGCACAACCAAGTGAATAAATGAATACACTTGCTATGCGTTGGACCTGTTGAAGACTGCTGGGACATCCTGATAACCTCATGTCAAGTCCAAAGAAAAACATACAATCTACAAAGGTTGTGCAAAAAGCTCCCCTATCTGAAATAAGTATCATGAAACTTCAACTCTGTACCAAACTTAATTAATAATTATAAACATTCCTTCAACAATGACATACAAACTAACTAGGGCTGCAAACTAACGATTACTTTCATAGTCGAGTATTTTCATTTTTTGATTTATCAATTATTCGTTTGATCAGAAAATAGTGGGAAATGTCCATCATCACGAGTCCAAGGTGAGTCTTTAAATGATTTGTTTTTTTCAGTCCAAAACCTAAAGATGTTCAGTGTAATATGATTTTAAAAAAAACAGAAAACCTTTAAATCTCCACATTTGAGAGGCTGAAAGCAGCATTTTCGTCCATTTTTGCATGAAAAAGACTTGAACGATTAACTGATATGAAAATAGTTGCAGATAATTTTGCCGTCAGTCGACTAATCGTTGCAGCTCTAAAATCAGTCACAGTTTAGATTGTGGAGAGCTGCGGACCATATATCCATTTTTTAAAGGCTCACAGACAGTGAAGCCTCGTTTGCACATCTAAAGCATAGTTACGTTCAGGCTGATTTAAGTAGGGAGCGTATAGACACACACTTCCATACAGATCTTTTAAAGTGTCAAGCAGTAGTAGTTTGATCAGTGCACATGTGAAATAGCCCCTGTTTCACACCTCTCCGTAGATGCATGTACAGAGACAACCCAGGATTCTATTTCCGACATTTAAAAAGACACTCAATAACACATACTCCCACCTAAACTTCACTGTGACAAGATGTACAATTCTCTGGTGGGTGCGTGCATTTTTGGACACCGCTGTGATGTATGAATGTTCAATTAACGAGACAAAAAAACACCATGTTAGGGCACCAAGCAGCTCGCCATTAACCACCATTAATACGACAGAAGTGGTGAGGAGAAGAAAGTGTTTTTTTTTTTTTTTTTTCCTTCACGCGGTGGTTTTAGCTCTGATGAGGGGGACTTTCCTTCCAGTGAGAAACTGTTCCCTGTCATCTCCTGGGTGGAGCTGGGCTGCAAAGGGCTAAAATTGGTTTCAAGTGTGAGTAAGTGCCTGGAGAGCCCGCTCTCATCTTGTGATAGATGGGAGGAAGTCCCCGGGGATGGGAGGTTGATTGTAACATGGGATTGCTAATTGATGACATAGCTGGGTATGATCTATGGTAGAGAAAAGGCACACCAAGTTGGAAAAGAGTGTGAAACTCAGACTTCTGCACGCGGCCAACAGTCAATAGCAAAGATTTTCCGTTCAATGACTGCTTTCAGCCACAGAAAAAAAGAGTTGTACTTACTCAACTTGTGCCATATTAAATCCTATATCAAGTTGACAGGTGTTGCAGGTTTTGACAACTTTTTGATCTTGTTTAGAGGAAACAGCGGCTTAAAAGACAAAGCCACGTCCTTCTCTATTGCAATGCCACCTCCCAACTTATTAGTGACATGCCTCGGTGTGAGGTTTACCTTTACTTGGTGTTCAACCTTGCTTACTTGCCAGAATCTACCTATACATCAATAAGAGAAGGTCAGACAGAATAGAGATTTACAGGAAGGCTAAATACTGTTAGATACAGGTGAAATGAACTAAGAACAGAAGGCTTCCGTTTCCTCCCCTTTACATCAACGTCAATCTAAAGCATTTGTCCCCAGAGGATAGACCAAAGTTACCGTAGCACCTCATTTAGTCTGTATTGACAAAGATACGCGGAGCTACACGCTGATATTAATGATATAATGTCTTTCTCAGTCCTCGGGTGCAGTCACTGAGCAAAACTCCCTGAAAACTTTAAGGATGTTTGGAAATTTTACAGAAACCGAAAAAAAAAAATCTATTATAGGTATGTTGAGTGCTCTGGGCATAATTTAGACTTGATATAGATCCTAAAGTTAGCGTTTCAATGAAATGTTGACCCACCGTCCCTTGGCCTTACCTGGTCGGTATCCATTATCTCTGCGAGATCATTCTCTGACATATTGAGGATGGAGGCAGCGATGGACTTGGCTTTGATCATGGACTTGGCTGAGAGGCCGCCCTTTTCTGCCACTGCGTTGGCTTGCCTCAACCTCCTCCTCTTCATCAACTGTTGCTTGACCTCTTGAACGTCTAAAAGTATTTCACTGGCCAGAGCCTGAAGGAAGAGGAGAAGAAGAAGGAATAAAAAAAAAAAAGAAAAAAAAAAGAAAGAAGAGGATGATGAAATGGATATAGAAAAACAAGAGGGATGGCTCTGCCTGGCAGATGAATAAATGAAATTGATCAAGCATGCGCCAGAGAGGCCTAGTACATTATGGAGGAATATTGAGTTTGACACACTCAGATTCTCTTCGGTTTCGCCTCACGCTCCCTTGTAGCAATGTGGACCTGAGGGTCTGCTGCCCTGTCGATTGAAAGCTGAGGGAACACAGCTTTGATACCAAACGTACCCCAAGTTTTGCTAAAATCTCCACAGACAGAGAATCATGCATCAGAGAGAGAAAGACAGGGAGCTACTGAAAATACAGCCATTCATTTATTTATTTGCTTTCTGAATGTCTCTCAGTGCAACAGGGCAGCATAACACTGTTAATAATTAAGATATGAGGGGCTGTTTCAAATGGTGCCCGAGTGAATGGCAAGCGAGACGAGGAAGGCCTGGGATGGCACAGTGGTCGGGCACTAAATGGGAGTTTGCTCTAAATACAGAGAGACAATTAAATGTTAAAACTGCCACTGTACACGAGAAAGTCAATAAAGTAAACTCCCCTTTGCTTCATTTTGAGCTTATTGATCGAGGCAATAATCTTCTGTATCATTCCCTTGTAAGCCTGCTGAAAAGCTGACCTTGGAATAGATGGTCAGATGAGGGAAAGCTAGAGACCGGAGAACTCGCTGTACACAAAAAACAACAAGCAACCAACCAAAAAAATAAATAAAAAAAACTTAGTGCAAGTTGCTCTTGGACAGTACACAATATAGCCGAGGAAGCGAGAAGTACGGTGTGCGCACACATACAAAAACACAAGTACAAACATACGAAAACAATCAAGTGCATTACAGTAACAAGGGTAATCACACATGAACTATTGTTGAATTGCGGCAAACATCTCAACTCCTCTTAATTTCACACAGGTGGACCAGGTGCAGTTTACAAAGCAAGTGGTGGTTCTCACAGGAGAGCACTGAATGAGTGGTCGGGGGCTCGAGCTGCAGTGCGTGGAGGGCTGCGATTTGTCTATTAGCAACATCAAATATACACAACCAGAGCGCAGACATTCAGAAACTCAAAGTAGGCATGTAGGAAAACCAACAGGATCACATTACGCAAAGCACATACAGATTAAAGTAATGATAAAAAGAAGAAAACAGAAAAACAATGGGTTGTATAAATCGAGTCACAGAGCGAACACTGCTTTCTCAACTCCGGATCTCAAGTCGAATGTATAAAGTGTTACACTTTAGAACGAGAAAAGTGTGAATTGTTTATGTCTAGGGGTCGTATTCACAAACAGAGAGCTTCTAACTTAGCCTAAAAATGCCTATCAAGGAGTCCTAGCTTAGGAGTGATTTAGGAAACTTTTATCTTAGTGAGGAGGTGTGGTTGACCCCGACACATTCTTTTAAAGAGGCATGATTGGTTGATCAAAAAAAAAAAAAAAAAAAAGAGAGAGAGAAAAAGAGGAGAAATAAAAATGCACTCTTAGTGATAATTGGCATAGATTGGACAGTGAAATGGACAGGCCTAATCAGAGAACTTAGTCTCTGTTAAGACATGGTGTGATTATGAACAACTTCTCTTGAATAAATTGTGAGCCGTAATTTAAATGTAGCCTACAAAATGTTTGAATTCACAGGCCTAGTTGCAAGAAGCCTATTCGGGTGCTGATATTTGCTATATTTATTTGCTTATGTTTATTGACAATTTTGGTTATTTTAGTAGTTAATCTACCAGATTTTAACAGTTGGAAAATTGCTCTGCTTTCATCCATTTCTGCGATTGCTGGCTACTCTATACAGGTAGTGGCGTTGGCTGGCATGTAAATCTACCATAAACCACAACAAGCCCTTTTCACTCTGCTTAAGAAACTCTTAGGCCTCCTAAAAGTCCCTACTCATACTTTGTGAAAAACAGATATATTAAGTTATGTATATATCCAGGGTCTAGTCTTAAATGTATGAGGAAATATATATATATTTTTTTAAAAAGACATTATTCTAAGAATTTTCGTAGAATTTTCTCACTCTTTGTATTAGGAAGCTTTATGAATACGGCCCCAGATGGTTTTGACATGTTCCTTCTAGAAAACAAAAGTGGGACCAGTTTTATTAGATTGAATTTCAAATACAGCTCATAGGTGACCTACTACATCCATGTAGATGTAAAAAAAAAGAAGAAGAAGCAGAATAGCACGGATTAGAAAAGGACGAGGAAAAAAATCATAATCTTCTTCCACCTCCTAATGAAGGAAGGCAGCTTTAGCTGTTTTTGGTGATCTGAGAGCGGTGTTTACCCTCAAGGAATACACAGCTCATTAACTAACAGTCGGAGATCCTATTCTTTTATTTACAGCCTAATAGATATTCACTGTCACTAGTCAAGGGTTACATTCAATTGACCTAAACCCTGCATGTGGAAGAATCCAGAAAGAGATTAAGGGGTGAATTTATCACTCATTCTCAGCCCTGGGAGAGACAAAGGGTGGGAGGGGGATATGCACACGCACGCGCACACACACGCACACGCACACACACACACACACACACACACACACACACACACACACACACACACACACACACACACACTATTCAAATACAAACATGGAAGGTGTTGTGTCCGTGTGTTTGTTAAGAGCTCTTAGCCTGGCTAGTACCACAATCACAATTGCCAGAGGAGCAATTTAGACAGGACGAGGATTAGGGCATAGAGATGGGGATCAAATAAGCAGCAAAAAGATATCCTCTTTAATAATTAGCTACCTTTGAACCTCTTCACACACATGAGGACGCAAAGGGCCATTCAAAAACATAAAGAGCAGAGCGGGAGGAAAAAAATGCTTTCATTTTGTTAGATTATGCAAGCACTGAAGAAAAACGAAAGAAACAAATGTTGTTGACTGTTGTTCATATACCCTACAAACTTAAGTAAGCTATAATTATGTAAGCAACTTATATATATATATATATATATATATATACACACACACGTTATGAAAGGTAAATACCGATAAATGAATAACAGATAACGGTGTTGTTACATTATTGTTATAGGGTATTACATATCCAGGACCTATTGCACTTACAAGTAATTACAAAAATATAGCACAACGTTCGTCTTTTCCTGGTTTTGAAGGCTGCATTACAGTAAAGTGAGGACATTTTCTGAACTTGCCAGACTGTTCCAGCTGCTCTATTAGTTTGATTATTTGCCTTTACCCACTTAGACATTATATCTACTACATTACTGATGATTATTTATCAAAAATCTTATTGTGTAAAAATATTTTGTGAAAGCAGCAACAGTCAACCCCCTACAATATTGTCACAATATCGATATCGAGTTATTGTCAAAATATGTTGTGATATGTGATATTCGACCAGCCCTAACATACTTTCCTTTACTGAAAAAAAAAGAAGACATTACTCAAACTGTGAACAATCTTGTACTTTTCAGCAGGGATGACAAGCCAAAATATTCTTTGCAAGATAACTACCTTCAGTGTGTGTGTGTAGTGGAGTAGTCACTACACGCAGGGCCACTGTTTAGCAGTTCAACAGCAGTGCTTACAGCCTAGGGCGTGTGCAGGGGCCAAAAGGGTTTGCTGGCACACAATAAAAAAATCAAAAAAAAAATCCACACACACACACACACACACACACACACACACACACACACACACACACACACACACACACACACACACAGATGCGCAGCCCTCCGGTCCTGATCAATACATGACAAGAGTAAATCTCCTCCGGACGTCAGGCAGTCCAATCAAAGGGCTTGGTGTTCTTATAGAGAATCACAGGAGCCAGGGGGAGGCAAACAATGATGTGAACCCTCAACAACAACACAATGGCCCCACCAGCCTTGGGTTATGGGAATGGAGGAGAGGAGTTATACGAGCATGAACTGTATTTCTATGCATTTCTATACACGTGCGCTTTCACATGTAATGCAGCCTCTATTTATAGGTTACGTGTAGATCGCATGCATGTGTTTCTTCTTAGCTATATGAATGCTTGTGTGTCAAAACGGGAGGCTAAAGGTTTCGATGGTTGAAAGAATTTAGAGGTCAGGAAATGGAAACGAGATACAGTAAAACACATCCTATCCACCTCTAATTATCCTCAGATGCAAGTGAGCCATGCAAGGACAGGAATAGTTTCAGTATTTAAAAAAATATATACTTCTGGCTTGTGAGGACAAAAAAACAATGGAGAATTGCCACTAAACTGTGTCCATGATCTGCTACTTGATTTATGTGGGCGTGCAAATACACTGCCATCACTATCTATCTCTGCCAAGCCGTTTTCCTCCTTTGATAGACAGGTGTCAGCTGTACAGTTGATGGACAGTCTTTATCAGTCTCTGCCAGACACACACGCAGACTGACACAGACACACAAACACACCTCAAGGTGATGGATTAGGCCTTGCCAAAGACAATAGGGGCCATTCCCGTTGGGCACACAGTATTCTCACAGTGGTGGCCTGTGTCTCCTGGAAGAAAGTGCAAATGCATAATGGCACATACACACATTGTTAAAAATCCATCCATCGTTCTTGCTAACACACATGGGGGACCCAGTTGTGGTGGCTGCAGGCTAAGCAAGGCAGTGCTGACGTCCTTCCGCCTCGTCACATCCCCGAGCCGCTCCTGGGGGATCCTGAGGTTTGCCCAAGCCAGGTGGGATGTGTAATCCCTCCGGTGTGTTCTAGGTCTGGGTTTTCTCCCAGTTGGACGTCTTGATAAGATGCCTGAACTATCTCAAATTGTCCTTTTCAATGCGAAGGAGCAACGGTTCTACTCTGGGCTCCTTCTGGATATCCAGCTGGTAGTCACATGAGCAGCTCTCATTCTTTTGATCACTACCTCATGGGGCTGAAATGTCGATAGACAGGTAAATGGAGAGCTTCGCTCTGAGGTTAACTCCCATCTACACTATAACAGTCTGGTACAATGCTTGCATCATTGGCGACACTACGCCAGTTCACTTGACTGATCCCCATCTTGGATTGCTGCAGCTCAGGAGGTAGAGCGGATTGCCCACGAATTGCAGGGTTGGCGGTTCAATTCGATGTTGAAGTGTCCTTGAGCAACATATCGAATCCCAGTTTCTCCTGATGGTTAGGCTAGTGCCGTGCATGGTGGAATGAGAGGCAAACTAAAAAGCAATCCATTTACTTCCCTTATTAACAACACTCTGAGGTACTTGAACTTTTTCACTAGGCGCAGCAACTCGCTCCAAAGCATAAGGGGCCAATCCACTGAACCATTAGCTCGGACGTATAGTTTCTGACTCTCATCCTCCTCACCAATGTACACTGTACTGAAGCTCATTGTCTAATGAAGCCACCAGAAGTACATCATCACTGTAAGAAGCAGTGATGCAATCCTGAGGCCATCCAAGCGGACACTCTCCACTCCTTGGAATAAAGACTCAGCTCTCTCTGCTGCTATTATACTCACCCCAAATTCCTCAAGGCGTCCCACAAGGCATCTTAGGGGACACGGTGAAAATCCTTCCATGAGCATAAAATGCATGTAGGTTGGATTTCTCCCAACCTCCATGTAACATTGAAGAGACGTCAAGAATGACAGCCGGACACAATCTCGAACTTTCAGCATGGCAACAAGCTACTGCAGATATTTCTGACTACGTCTGTCTCTTCTTCCAAAAAAGAACAGCCCAGGCAAGACACTGCCTCCCCTTCCTGTGTCGTTCGACAGTTTGCCAGAACCTCTCTGAGGCCAGACACAGAGAAAATGTTTTCAGAGCTCTGACCAAAAAGAGCACTCATGTTTACATGAGGCTGTTACTCCTAGCCCATGTTTCTAAGGCAAGTTAGTGTTGAAGTCCATCAGGACCCCAACCAGAAACTGCCAAGAAGGTGAGAAACTTTGAACTTCTGCTTTTCGACGCATCGGCTCAAACAACAGTCAGAGAACTTCCTCTCACACACTCACATATAAGCCTCACCTCATTCTCTGGGGAAAATGGCAAAACATTGGTACTCCACTGGGTGCTTGCGAGTATTTCCACAAACACATGGGCAACTCTGAAAAAAGTACAGTCCAGAGCCTAGAGCAGGTCCAGACCCTAGAGCGGGTGCTGTGTATAGAGGTGAGCCCTGCTTTACAGTATCTAGTAGGCACAGTACAAGGCAGGCACAAGGGAGGTGACATTCGGTTTCCCATCAGCCTTTTTTTTTTAATTCACAGGGTCAACATGCCAAGGCCAGCGCCTTCAACTTTTGCCCAATTAACAATGAAACCAACCTTACAGGTGGTACACCCAAACAGAATCATTACAGTTCATAGGTGAAGAACTTGCAGGCACACACCACACCATTCTGGTTTAGGACGAGTTAGATGATTTCACAAGAATTTGATCCGTTGCACCTTTAGTGCAGTACCTTGATGAAAGAATGAAGCTGCTCCAGCTGGGAGTAGGCCTGGCCTAGCTGTTTCTGAAGCCTGTCCAAGGCATGGGAGCTCTGCTGGGTCAACCCCTCCATTTGCTCAGTTGCTGTCTGTTCCAGAGCAGCCAAAGCCTGTTCACTGGCTCCCACACGAGCCTGCAAGGCATGCATGCGCTGCTCCTGTAAAGAAAAGTAGCAGGTAGAATTTATCAGCTGAAGGCAAAACATATTATATATATATATATATAAATATAAAACTAGAGAAAATGCATAGGCATGTGAGAGATTTGTGGCAATTGTAGAATTTGATATTTTCTGACTTCGCCAACTTCTAGTGGTAGTGTCTAATCTGGGGATATTGAGAATGAATGGGCTGTGAGCGACACACAGGCCGCACCAATTTCCAACAGGATTGTTTAATAGATAAAAAATGCCATCAGAATAATAAAAAATGCTTTTATCACAAAAATATATTCTTAACACACCGGTGTCTATGAAAATGATTGACCCCACCTTGGACTTCAAAATGTTATTTATCTCAATTTATTATTTTACAACTTGGAAAATCAGTTTTATAGATTTTTTTTTTTTTAGGACTGAACATGTACAGCTGTGGTGTAAAGATTCATGGATGGAAGTTACTTTTCCCCAATACTGAATCCTTTATTTTCTTTCTACTAATAACACACTGCTAAACTGTGATCTGATTTGATGACAATGTTTTCCCCTTAAGTGCAATATATCATGGCAGTGGACAGGGACAAAAGTTCATTATGGCAAAAACAGAGTAATTAGGACAAACATTTCTGAAACATTTGTGGCTGTTTCCTACCTTTCTTTCCAGGTCCTCCTTCAGTTTTTTACAGGACGCATCATACTGGCTTTTCTCTGTGGTTGCAACATTCAGTCTCCTCTTTAGAGAATCAACAAGGGACTTCCTGTTGGCGGCCTCCTCTGATAAAGTCTTCACCTGTAGAGTGTTGGAGCAAAGTTCTGCTGTGATGGAGGTATTCAAGTTATATATTCATGTTTTTCCTTAACATAATACAAAATGTTCTGTTATTCTTCCATCAAACTTATTGGACGAGATCCTGCTGGTGTGAGCTTTGATGTATTTTGTGTACCTTCTTCTCCAGGTCCTCCACCTGTCCACGGTAACTTTTCTCCATCTCCTGCAGGAACTTCAGTCTCGTCTTCAAGTCCTCCACCAGCTGCCTTTTCATGCTCACATCTCGCTCCGTGTGGCTCGCCCTGGAAACGTAAGAAATAAAAACATAACAAAAAAAA
>CALSBV010012195.1:1962999-1974708 GCA_943590825.1 Bovichtus diacanthus | reverse complement strand
ACACACACACACACACACACACACACACACACACACACACACGCACGGAGCTGGCAGGCACAGTGTCCCCATGCAGTGCATCAGGCATGACAGCTCATTATGACAACTAAATACACTGGCATGCTGTTTGGGTAAGTGGAGGGGGGGGTGAAATAAGGATGCATATATAATTCTAACTGGCATATATTAGAACAAGTGCTCTGGCGGGGAATGGCACACTAAGTGTGACTGGGGAGTCCTTTTTGACAAACGGCATTTCGAATCAGCAGTGACACTACTTGAAAGACTGTAATCAAGTATTTAAATGTTTATCATTTTGTGCTCAGCATTACACCAGTCACATATAGAAACACATCAGCTGGGGGACTTGGCTTGGGAAAGACTGATTATAAAAGGGAATACGCTCTAAAACATATTGTTTGTTTGTGCGCTGTACTGTGCTGATAATACTTCCCTAAAGAGAGGCAAGGTCTCTCTATTGTAAACTATTCGTGTCTTACTGTTCCAAACATGAACCATGTGTCACTTCCTATTTCGATAAGCTGCCGTATTGACATGCTTAATATTCCAGCATTCTGCACAGCCATATTATAGCGAGGCCTCGTTTTAAATGGGCTCGGTATGTTGGTATGTTTTATTCTGTTTTCATAAAAGGCAAATATCAGCCATTTTTCATGGCTGCCTACACCTTGGGGAATTAGAACAAATAGAATAAAGATCATAAGGATGCAGTTAATTAATATGGTTTTTGCCGGCTTTTTTATTTTTTATTTCAAAGATGTAGTGGATCTCTAAGCTCCCACACGCATCGTGGCTTGTGTGTTTTGAATAAACAGATGACGAAACGCGAGAGCAAATGCTTTCGTGTAAGTAAATGTCCCTGTCTCCCTAGGTGGATGAATGCCTGAGGGCGGACTGGCTAAATAAATGTGAGCTTGTCCTATTGGAGTGACATTAAATTAAATGAGAGAGGAGTCTAGCCTAGGGTCTTTGGGGGGGAAGTAGCGCTGGCTGGTTACCCCATGGATTTGGCCATTAATGAGAAAACCCATATTGAACCTTTCAGAAGACTGTCTGGTGTTGACTTAAAGACAGAGAGCAGCAATAAGAGCCCCAGCAAGCTCCCTCTGCCCCAATGCTAATGGCAATTAGATCGACAACATTTATTTTAGATGTTCTCGTCTTCTGCACCCCAAAAAGAATAGAGGATAAAAAAGAATGAGGGATATACGGTGCTTCTGCCAGATCGTGTGATCTCTATTTATGAGTGTTAGTGGAAAGAGAGAAAGGGAGCCTCAAACTATATCCCAATCACTCACGCGTTTGTTCCCTTTGTTCTGTGCTTGTTGGCAATATTGTTCATCAAACATGCGCGTATTGTAATGATAACAGTCAGTGGTCTGAGGTGTGTGTGCGTAACAGAGAGCGAGAGAGCACATTTCTGTGTATGTTGTTAAGTGCGGGTGGACGTTTCATGTGGCTGATAGACAACAGGGCTGAAGATGAAAGAAGCAGCTTCATAAATAAGGCAGGGCCATAGTGCCGGATATTGACTGAGGACATGCCGGTATACTTTGAAATTCATTTCTTTTTTCCCCCCCTTCTCTTCTTTAAGGCGAAGCAGCCTTGCTCCCCGTGTGTGTGTGTGCTGAGATGTATATTTCAGAGACGTCTAGACATGTCTTTCATTCTGAGAAGGGGTCCCTCCATGGAGGCAAATGGAGAGGTAGGGAGGAAGAGATGGCGAGGTTACATGTGTGTGTGTGTGTGTGTGTGTGTACGCGAGTGAGTGTGTGACAAGAGACAGAGGAGAGGCTGAGGCTGCCGCGGAAGCTCAGCAGAGGGATGTTCACTCTGTCGGTATGTGATCCGCTGTGCTTTGGTCCCACACAAACACATACCCGCTGTGATTGTACACATGCCCTGGATGCATTATTGAGAAAGGCAGGCAGAGGACACAGCATAGTAGACAAAGAGAACGAAAGGGAGGAAAGTCAAGTTGTTCTTTGTACCTTCCTCTCCCGAAGATGAGATCCTAATGCAGAATGATATGCGCCTTTCGCAAACACCGTTCAAATCTCGATAGCTTCCCTGAGTGAATTGTTTATAGCCATACATTCCGACTATGTAATGCAGGGAGTGCTACAGTAGGTGAACCGTGTAACTCATTAAGGCTTGTGGCCCACAGGCCAGAGTGATGCTGTGTGGGTTTTGGTGTCATGGGCCAAAATGGTCCCTCCTGCGGCACACAAACAATCAATACACTGCTTTGATCAGCACTCCGCATCAGCTACCCACATAAGCAACACCACACTACATGACACACAAGACACCCACACGCACACATGTGCATACACACTAATTCCTTCAGTCAATTTTATTCACTCACTCATGAGAACATGCATAATTTCACAAATGATTCACGCAGAGGAGAAGCCTGCCTAAGTGGAGTGCAGCAGACAGAGTGCTGCCACATGGTGGAATCAAACACTACAGATGGGAGCCGCAGAGCATGTGCATCGTGCAGACAGAGTCACAGGGAGACGAGGAGAGACAAAGACAGAGGGAGGGATGCAGAAAGGATGAAAGGACAAGCGAGAGCTGCACTGCAGAGCAACTGTAAGAAACACAATGAGAAAGAAGTCATTCCGATGGAGAAAAAAAGGTGCGAAACTAACTTGTCCTGCAGCTGGCGGAGCTTGTCCTCCTTCTCCTGGAGTTGGCCTCGCAGGGCTTTGTTAGCTGCCACCTGCCTTGTGACCTCCGCACTTGCACTCTGGGGGGAGGGCACACGATATGTGTGTTTGTTAATGTGTTTGAGTGTGTGTGATCGGGGGTGGGGGGGGAGGTTTTCACGACACGGCTGATGACAGGTCAGGCACAGCATGCTTCCTCATTATAGTTACAGCGGGAGGGTGGAAGGTGCTAAAAGAGGTTAAGAGGAAAGCAGTGTTTTTCAAAGTGGATAAGAAAAGGGGAATAACAGGAAAAACACCAATGTACAGACCTATACTACGGAATTTACGGGGACTATACGAGTATATATACACATATACGTACATACATTTAGGGAATATTAAAAATGACTGTAAAATATGTCTGCGTTGTGACGTATTAAGACATGACTCATGACGACAGCTTGACTTCTGATCATTCGACTGATGGATATTTGAACGTGCATGTTCACTTTGGTTTAAAGGGCCCTGTGTGTCCTGTGGGAACTGTACCAGTGCAAGCGCTTGACAATGCGCTCACTCAGTGCGTGCACCCCCACAGTGCATCCCTCGCATCTCCCTTTTGCTGTCACCTGACATGACTTCCTCGGCCGTGTGTAACGACAGCAGCAATCTGCTCGGTGACACTGATGAGCTGGCTGCGGAGAGGGTGATAATTCCGTGGTACCACTCACTCCTCATTCCCTATGATGTAGGGCACGTCTCTACTGTTTTTCCCCATTTCTCATCTTTCTGACAGGTACTTCATAATAAGATCAAATGATAAGAAATGCTAATTCATGTCGAAATCACATGCAATTTCAGGTGATGTTGAGTGTAAATTGAAAGGCTAAATATATATATATATATATATATATATATATATATTTTTAATGCTATATGATTTGAAAGTAAAACCTTGACAGAGTTTCTTTCAGAGTTTCTAAACTCCTCAAGGACAGCAGGCTGTTCAAACCAGTGAGGTGGTAAAGTGGCTCAGAAATATCGATGTTTGATAAAAAAAAAATAAAAAAAAATAAATACTGAGAAATGCTTTTTCTAACTAAAAAAAACATAAATGCACGTGCATTGTAGACGGTTTGATACTGCATAATAGGCAAGTCGCAGAAAAAAGGTAAACAAACAGTGAATTCAAACTGGAATGTGAAAAATTCATTTCAAAATTAAAGTGGGATTTCTTCGACAAACATTTTTTTTTGAGTCATTCTGCATTAATACTCTCAACATTCCACAATTTCCTTGTTATTCATGGTATTATCCACTCAAGCTTCATAGTGCACAAAATTGGAAATGAACACAATCCTTAATACCATCATCCTATTAAGAGCTTTATCTCATAAGGCGTGCACAATAAGACAAAGCATGAGGGCCATTCATTAACCCCGGAGTTCTACTTGTTACTTATAACCACTAACCTTAAGTTTGGCTTGAAGTTGTTTGACCTCAGCATCCAGGACCTGAGGGGCCGTATTATCTGGGGCGGGCACGGTCCTGCCCTGGCAGGAGCACTCTGCGTTTACTGGTGCTGGTGGTACAGTTTTCTGGGGTAATGTGATCTGCCTCCACTGCTCCAGCTCCATCTCCAGAACCTTTTTCTGCTGCTCCTTACCCGCCAGGTCAGAGGTCAGCTTCTGCAGACCGACAGACAGAATTGGTGGTCTAGGCTACTGCTAATGATACTTCAACTAAAAACAAAAGTTTTGTCTACTGTTATTAAACCAAGGAAAACGTACTTTTTTTTTTGTTATACGATGACGAGTTACAGTAAAACTAATTGGAGGAATTAAACACTGCTAGATACATTAAACTGACGTTCACTTACAAAAGTTTGAGTCAAACCAAATCAGAGCTTTTCGATGCCAAAAATATATTACTGTTGTAAGAATTTTTTTGAAATTTGATTTAAACAAGTCTTAATTTTAAACTCACATTACATTGATACGAGAGACGCAGAGACAAAGTAAAAACAATATGTTGGAAATAGTGTATGTGTTAGCCACAAGAGAGCAGCGGGCTGCGCTTTAATATCTGGTCTGTGATTAATCTCCTTTTTTTATGCTAATTAGGAGACAGATGATGCCGTTGCCTGGTCAATAGGGCCTAATTCTCACTGTGATTGGCATGCATAATAAAGCCATCCTGCAGAATCAGAGAGCACTTTGGGACGGAGGGAGTTCAGCATTTGGTGGGAGGTTGGGTTTCAAAGTGATGAACGATAATGGCACTAGCTGATCATGTACAATGTACAGTGTATCAATGATTCTAAACATAAGCACCTGAGCTGAACACTTTCAACCACATGTGTGCGGTTGAGCTAAAAAAAAAAAATAAAAATCTCTTTGCCTGCTTATTAAGAAAATATGGGGCAGAAACACGTCTCTGTAAGTTCGGTTCAATACTGCCACAATTAGCTGACCTGGTATCATTTCAAACATCAAGAAAGCTTAATGGCACAAATAGGAGACATGATACATGAAGATGTATGCTGCACACATGGGGCAAATCCTGGAACACACACGGAGACACACGCGCACACACCCAAGTGAAACCGCAGATTCCCAGGGGTTTGCTCTCTGCTCTGCATACATGGAGGTTATTGATATCTGGTTGCTGGCTGACACCTTTTAATAGAATCCGTCTTGTTTTAGGTTTCCTCTGCTCTGTTGAAGATGCACATGCACTATCCCCGGGGAGGGAGGAAGAGAGAGAAGTAGGAGCGAGAGAGGCGGAGAATGAAAAGAGGGGCTGTGGCTGCAGTGGCAGTGATGCGCGAATCAGGAGTGGCATTGATGACACTTCCTGTAAAACAGGCTTTGATTTCACAGGCCATTTTCAGCCCTGGTGAGAAATGACACTGACGTTGGCTGATATACTGGTGGTCCATTAAGGCCGTGACACCAAGCAGACTAGCGGCCGTCTGTAAATGCCGGGCTGTCGATGAGCGTCTGTCGGCCCAGTTTTTGCGGTTTGTCCCAGAACTTTTCTGCCCTGCTGACAGTGTAAATAAATCACTCTGATTGGCTGTTCAGCTTAAGCGAATCAGTGCACGCTTTAGAGAAACGGACCTGGGGAAAACAAACAAATGTATAAGGTCGAGAGCGTTCTGAAAATGTCCGGCAAACGCTGCTTTGTTTTAATGCGTGTATCATAACAACGGCTCATATATTTACAGTCCTAGATCTTCCGGTTTCCCTTTTCTAATGACGAATACAAACTACCGCCGCAATCTGTTATGGAGAGTTATTTCCTCTCACGCAGGCGCAGGAGTTGGCCGTTGGCTGAAGTCTTTGCGGTGTGTCCAAATGCAACTTTTTGGCCAAGACGCAGGCGACGTGATACGCAACAGTCGGCTCTGTCGCCACTAGTTCTTTGATGTCTGTTTGCTGTCTGGGCCTTTAGGCTGCAGGAGAGGACGCCTGAAAGCATCACAATAATCGTTTTCTCTTGATTATTTCAGAATCGTCGGAAGCCAAAATCGTAATTGAAATAAAAAAATGTGGTTAATTGCACAGCCCTAATGTGCCTGCAAAACATCTAAGTGAAGTTGTGAAAATGAATCAAGCCAGGGAAATACCTGGTAATGTCTTACAGTACAGGTTCCACAATCACTTCGTATTCATCCTGTTGGACAAACTTTTTATGTCATTTGTAGAGCAAATCATTCAAATTTAAATAGCGCGGGGGAGCTTTTAAAGTTCAGTCGGTTGTGTCAGTTGCACCCTCTAATCCTGTGATAATCCCAGCCCCTTACATGTTCGAGGAGGGTAGGACACTCCACACGTAAAGAGGTAAGCCTGGTAAATTCACGAGTCGATGTCACAGTACCCTGCAAAGTGAAGTAAACGGGGAAGTAATGACGGAGAGAGGTAGATAATCCAAGCAACCAAATGATCCTGTATTTGGATGATACGCATGACTAGCACATTTTGTCAAGAGCTAGACTTGGTAGAAATAAGAGGGAATGATTCACCTGTCACCTGAGTTTTTTTTAAGCCTCTCATGACACTTCAAGGCGTAATTCCAGTTTATTACAACTTGAGTCTTTTTTTTTTTTCCCCCGTAGTTTTTGGCCATTATTTCTCTCGGTAATAATAACCTGAATTTCCCCTCTGGGGATCAATAAGGGTTTATCTTATTGTATCTTAACATTTACATCTAGGAATATTCAGACAGAAACATGGCTGGTCAGACGATCAGACAAACTTATTTGTTGTAAACGTCACAGTTCACAGACTTTCTGTTTCAACTTTGACTCAGAGTGCTTGCCGTAGTTGTGAGTGCACAACGTTTCCCTGTGCAATGAGGGCTGAGGAATTACTGACATTGCTGTGGCACTCACTTTATCTTTTACCTCCAAATAAGGTGAACTGTTGGTTTGTTTACAACCAGTATGATTGTCTGGCTACGTTTTATTTGCCACAATTGGACTTTGTGGCGGTAACATCACCACGGTTTCCCAAATCTCAGCCATGTCATCATAACCGACCCAAGTTGTAACAAATAGGAATTAACCTTTAAGATTAATGTGTTGGAAAGAAAGGGAACCATCCACACATTTCTGCACTGCAGGTCTGAGAGTTAGGGTTACACTCGGTTGCTGATAAAAACATCTGTCAGGATACCGTGGTGCTGGTGACTGAGGGAGGAAAGTGTCACCATGCTGTTAGGGTGTTACCCTTAGGCTGGGACTACAGAGCTGAGTGCAGCAAGACAAAGCACAGGACACCTCTCCACTGCAGGTCTATTCCACTCTCGTGTTATAGATTTGAGAACGGCAAAAAGTTGTTTGAACAGCAGCTATTAAATGCACTTATTAAGACTGTTAGAAACTCAAAACCCAAACGTATACATAGACCACAGAGGTAAGGGGAATAGAAAAGGAAGCAGGTAAGAAAGAGGAATAAGGAAATAAGACTCAGTGATGGAAAAGGGTAAGGAAGGAGGAAACAAGGGACGGACAGAATGGCTAAAGGATCAGGGAGACACAGCAACACAAACAAGTTTCTGAGAAACGGCCATGCTACTTTTCACATGATGGCCCCTGTGGAGGCTGTCCTAAGCCAATTACAAGCAGAGAGTTTTAGTTGGAAAGTTGGCAAGGACCGGCTGGAACAAGCCCAAAGTCCATCACCTCTTGCCCTTTCCAGAGAGGGCAACAAGACATGGCTTTGGCCAGTCAGTCGGCTCCAATTTTCTCTGGTGGAGTGGCATTAATACTGCAGGAGGGAAGAGGAAACAAACAGGAAGACAACAATTCCCTCTCTGTCAACTCATTCACGCAACAGTGTGTGTGTGCGTGCGTGTGTGTGTGTGTGCGTACACCTGTGCCTTTACTGCTGTGCCTGAGTCTAAGGTCTTGTTGGGCCTTAGCAATCAGGTGCCAGGGTGGGAGCACAAGGGCCACTTCCTAGGTAGCAACACTATGAGGGCTGGACCCTGACCTGTGTGTGCAAGTCCAATGTACCGCATCTGTACTATTCTGCTCAAAATATACAGACATACACACACATGCGCCTAATCAGGTGTCCAGTGGGCCCTCGCTGGCTGCTGCTTTGTCTGAATTCACCAAAAGAAGTCTGTCCGATTAACAACTGCATACGTCTAGGTGTTGGAGTGTGTGTATTTGTGTGTGTACGTATGTTGTTGTGTACAAGGAGGCCCTGGCAGGAAAGGTACTGTTTAGGGCCAAAGTGCTTGGTGTTTTATTTATAGTCTATACCAAGTCAAGAGTTTCCTACCTGGAGGCAGGTACTAAATAACTAAATGGGTGTGTGGCTGTGGACTCTATGAAAAAAAAAAAAAAGTCACTCTGTGTGTCTGCGCACACAGGTGCACGGATTTGGAGAAATGCAATTGGTAGTGACACAGATTGTTGTGAAGAACTGGCTTGTTGAAACATTCAGCGAGACGAGACAACAGCAGAGTCAGAGAGAGAGAGAGAGAGAGAGAGAGAGAGAGAAGAGAGAGAGGGAAATTCTCTTCCTCGCTTCTGCTCCGTGGTGCTGACCTCCACAGGCGAGGGTAGGCCTGTCAGCCACACTTATTAAGCATGATAAGGGCAAAGGACCTGCTACTGCTGCACTCTCAGCCCCCAGAAAATACAAAAGAACCACAAAAAAGGAAGACAAAGACAGAGAAATAAGAAATGTCCCAACGCTTATAACTGGCTTTCCCTTTTTACTAATTTCCCTGTTTTTTTTCTCCCCCCAAGTTACCTGTGTGAGCTGTTTGCTGCTGCAGAGTTTCTCACTGAGAGAGCCGAGTTGTGCCGTGATATTCTCATTGGCCCTTCGCAGCTCTCTGGCTGAAAGCACAGCGTCTTTCCTGGCACCTCGCAGTATGTCAATGTGACGCTGTAGGGACTCTATGCGCTGCTGCAGAGAAGAGGAGGAGCGGTGCTGGGTCTTCATTAGCATCCTCTTCCTCCTCCACCTCCTTTTCTCTCCTCTCATCCCTCGGTCCCAGGGCTCATGCTGTTCATCGTCTAACAGGAGGAAGTACACGCAGGCACCTCAGAGTTGACAAGTGCACGGAACAAATCCCTATTTAGAAGCTACTGGTGGGAGTTAACAGGCTTATGTAAAAGTGTCTTTGTGTATGCACGAGTGAAAACTGTGATATATTTAACAACTTGAATGATTAACATTTTCCATTTATAACCAATTCAGGTTCTGAGAAATAAAACACCCCAAAACAAAGCTTGTTAACTTCTTAAAAACTTGTTTTCCGATCGACAGCACGTACATACATTGAGTGTTCTTCCTGCTTCAATTAATAGTCGATTAGATTTTTGTAGTTTTGCATGCGTGTGAAAAAAGGAAAACTTATGCTACCTTGGGCCGGAACATCGGGCTGTTTTCTCTTGGATTTTGCTGCCGGTGCCGCAGCGCTCGAGATCAGTGAACACCTGTAGGACTAAGAGACCACAAAAAAAAAAGAGCCAGAGACGGAGATGAAAAGCAGCTGTTAAACGTAACACAACCAGTTGACATGTTGTGCTTCCTGAAACGCAGCTCGTAATGACACTATGATCACAGGGTGTGCTCGGTTTAACGCGACAAGACAAATCACCCCCGTGCTTTAATAATTCACCTGAACGCGTTCCACCGACTTCAACGGGAACGCTTCTCAGCACGGATATTACTTCTGACAGATGCTTGCAAATACCGCCTTTGTTCAATCACTGTCTGAAAGCCCTGATTCACTCTTACAGTATGACGTGTGTATGTGTGTGTGTGTGTGTGTGTGTGTGACAACTCCCAACTGCACCATCGTTTGTAGTGACATCAAAGAAGGCACCCCCCCCTTCTTCTCTGCCTGTTCCCTTTGTATATGGGGTCAGGTAGGATTTGATCAGTGCCAGGTTTGATCACACGGTGCCTTGCAGAGAGGAGAGGGGGGGGGGGGGGTGAACCCTTTGGTTTGTGACATAGCACGTTGTGAGGGGCCAGCGCTGTCACAGCGATGAGCCCGGGAGGAGCTGATGGGCACATTTAGCAGATCTGCAGCGGGGAAACTTAAGGGGATCTGAGAGTAAGGGTCCTGACAGCTCCCTGGCTACATGTACAACAACAACCCTCTCTCCGTCTCCACCTTCTACCTAGCTCAGCCTCCTCTCAAAAAACAGAGAGAGAGAGTCAGACAGAATATCTTTAAAAGGTCCCCTTCTTTCCTCTCTTCATCGCTCTTCTTGACGGACATACTGTATCTCTCTGGGGTTTGGAGCTGCCATGTCCTGCTGTGAAGTGGTTTGATATGGACAAGTGCAAGGGGTCCAGACCTATTGATTTTAATGGTGTGGAGAGGAAATGGAAAGGAAGGCAACCACACATAGGCAAGACTTTGCGGATGCGAGAGCAATGGGAGTGGAGATGGTTACAGAAAAACTCGATGATTATCCAAATGCTAACTAATCACATAGACTTCAATAATTATATTACTCCATTATTAGTCGCAGTAGCATAAAAAACAAGAATTTTAGAATAAATCTGTAGACACTGAGGACATTTGAGTTAAGAGCACATTACCTAAATTACGGTATAAAGCACAATAAAACACAGACTTTGTTTTCAATGTGACTTGGGCGGCAATGACCTGGTTCTATGTAGCTGGAAATACAGTAACTGTGGAATATTCTGACTTAAATAAAATAAAACTTGTCTTGTTTTGGTAAGGTGCCTCAATAGATTTTTTTCTTAATAAATGAGGAACAATTTACTTTGAATATGCTGAATATCACATTGTAAACCCATGATAAAAATGCAATTGTAAATTGAATTGTTTTAGTGTAGGGATACATTATATGCTTCAATAACTGAGTGACAGTTTGGAATCAGTGTTTTAGGGATTCAGAAATAGTTTTCATGACGGTCTTACACCACGGGAGTAATGGCACAATTAAAACAAGCTGGCTATTCACAACAAATCCAACTAAAATCGTACTCTTGCAGAAGTAGTCTGCCAGGGAATATACACACTAGCCCGACGTCAAAATCCGAGAGTAAAAGTGTATTTGTTTAATTTTTTTTTTTTAATGTAAAACTAATTTAAGGATGAGCGCAGACCAACCTTTCTGTTGGTGCGTTGTCTGAAAGGCGCGCTGTTGAGACTGTCTTCATACTCTTCATCACTGACACTGTAGAGAAAAGCGAGGAGGGTTATTACAGGCCAGGAGTTGAACCCACAACCCCCGTCCCACCACCACTGGACAAAAATCCAATTTACCTTTTATGGTTGATTTAGTTGACATCAAGCAAAAATATGTGCATTCGTCCCCCCTAGCCTTCCAACAGAAAATCAATGTCCCATCCAATTTCTGAGCTGGAAGTGTAAATGTGGGTGTAAATTAAGTGAAAAGCTGCAGTGTCTGCTGCTGATGGTGAATGCATCAACATGTATGAGAGCGGCTGTGGCCTTCATTAGCCCTCTGTGTGTGACAGACGTGTGTGAGAGGCACGGCTGAGCGGAGCCAAGC
>CALSBV010012195.1:1921390-1962989 GCA_943590825.1 Bovichtus diacanthus | reverse complement strand
CCAGTGACATTTACGCTGGCGGGTTTATTAAGGTGGGGCCTGTGAGAAGCAGCGGAGGTAAAGACCAGAGAGAGAGGATCTAACTGGAACATGACAGGGCTGGGGGCTAGTGAGGGTTAAACCCGGTCTGGAAGGGGCACAGGGACTTGCTGAGGATCGCTAATCACCACCACTAAGACCAGGGTTACATGAATTTGATGAAAATACTACCTGCCTCATGCTGGAGAGACAGCTAAACAGGTCTGACTTGAATTTAGCCTGAGCCAGTACAATTCTGAAGTCATCTTAATATACAAATACTTTTCTAGTAATTACGCATCACCTGTAGATTCAAATTGACAAATACTACAGGCAGCATGATACCATGTCTCAACCTGTCTACAGTGAACATGAGGCTAATCAGACGCCAATGTATATGTATATATATATATATATATATATATATATATATACACATATAGGACACATGGGGTCACTGACTGGTGGGATAGGTATGAAAATGAAGTGAATCATATGCCTTTACAGTTACCAGTCACAGTTGAAAGCTAATGAAAGATTTTGGATCGATGTGTCTCCACTCGGAGTGTGGGAATAAATATCGATTCATGTAAGAATCGCTATTCTTATCTTCTAGGATTGTGAAAACGATTCAAAACTTCCAGAAATCGATTATAAAAAAAAGTTTTTCCTAACAAAGAACCGAGATATTGCTACTGATGGACATTAATCCTACAAGTCAAAAGTGTGTCAAGCATTATTAAGTGATTTGTTGGAAAGTCACAGAAAATACCAGTTTTACAGTGTTATTTTGTGTACAATTTATTTCTGAAATTGGCAAGTTCCTGAGAAATAAAAAGGCAGCTAACTTAAGCCTACCAATTTTATTTATGCAGCAGGCAACATTATTATTTTTTTTTTTATATAGCATGAATAAATGTTACTTTTTGTCTTAGGTTTTTGCCTTTGCGTGTTTACATTATTGCAAACACTTGATATAACGTTTTTTAAATATAAACTCCATAATCTCGTACACACTTTCCTGCCATAATTTTCCACATCGGCTTTATTAGCGCACAGTGGATTTGAGTAGATACTGAAATTAGCGCCCCTATGTACTGAATCGAGAATCGATTTTTGAATTGAGAACCGAATTGAAATTGAATTGTGAACTCAAGAATTGAAATGGAAAGGAACACTGAACCTGTTCTGGCAGTAAGTGGTGGCCCAACACTTTTTGTTGGTTTTCCCTTGTGAATCCTTTCCTTTTCAATAATTTCCCACCCGGAGCGCCTTCGTAGCGGAGTTACATTACGGAACCTGACACTTTATCGTCCCGGGTTTGATTCCAGCCTTGGGACCTTTGTTGCATGTCATACCCGTTTTGGTGCCTCTGTCTCTACACTGTCAAATAAAAGGCAAAAATGCCAAAAAAAACCAATACGATATTCTTCGAGCCCCCCTGCTCTCGTACTGTCCTGTTCTCTAACAAAACTGCTGATCTGCTCAAAATGGTCAGCTGCCTCCAGCACCTCAAAACTTGTGAGAGGGAGCCAGAGGCAGCGATAAAAAGGAGGGGAAAAAACAAAGACTTGTCAGTAGCTTTAACAAGTTTGACATCTTTATTTGGCACTATTTAGGCCAAACCTCCTTAGGCAGAAATACTGTATTTCTGGGAGCCCCTACTAGACATATTGCTGAAGAAGACCGCTGCGAGGCAAGAGACGCAGAAGGCTTTACAGTAACAAATCAGTTGACAGGTGCCTTAAATAAGACAACATCTCAGTTTAGACCCCTTCTTCACAAATCCACTTAGATCCTCCTCTCAGGTAAAGCGTATATTAGACTCCTGCTTATTAGCCACATGGAGAGGCATTAGGAAAGCAGGGCATAGCTGCACCCAGTCCCTGTTAAACGGCCTCATGTGGATTGAGATGGGGTGGATTACAGCCTGATGAATTAGTTGGTGAAGAGATGGGGAGTTAGGAGGGCCGAGCAAAAGAGAGAGCGGCTATAGAGAGGCATACAGGGAGAGAAAGTGAAGGGAATTAAATATCAGCGATAGCTCTGAGTGTTTGAAATCAAATCATTCCGAACATCACTCAATAAATGTTGGCTCAGTGGCTTTTTTGCATAAAACATACATGAAATAATTACTGTCGATGGTTCTTAATTTAGAGGGTGTTAAACAGCTTGTAGACATCTGGTACTGAACCGAGTAGGGTCATTCAAAATTTATCTAACTAAATTAAGGAGAGGAGAGAAAAGAGGAGGGTGGGTAAGATGGAAAGGAGGTGTGCATGTGTGTGCGTGTGTGTGTGTGTGCGTGTGCGTGTGCATGCTGGAAGGAGTTTTTGGGGGTGGCTGGAGGAAATAAGAGTAGCACACACACACATTTGTGAATTGACATGCCACAAGATAACCAACATGACTAGACACAGGGTGGGGTTAGCTTCCGTGCATGTTGTGTGCAGGAGGTGGGTGGGGGAGCTCGGTACTTGCAGGGGGATCCTTAGCGCTGTCAAGGGGGGGTTAGTGAATATGCAAAGGACCAGTAAATTAAATCAAACTGCCAAACTGTCAATTTCGGGGTAGCGTGACTAGTGCATGAAAATGGCATCACTGGAAGGTATCAAGGCTTTGGCGGCCCCCTTATCCCTGGGCTTTTCTGGCATCGGTTCAACTTTGTGTAGAGAGGTGGCTAATTTTGCATGCAAATTTCAGTCAATAAGCTCCAAGCAAGGCGTCCCAGGATATTTCAAAGGATCTGACAGTAGTTTCCCCCTCCTCTCTCCTTCTCTCTATCATTCTTGCTCGCATTCTTCTTTTGGCTCCTGAATACCAACTAGACAGAAGATGAAATTCAATCACCCATTTGCTTACGCTTTGCATATGCACGTTGTCCCCTCGATGCTGCGTGGGCCCCCCACAATTCAGCCAGCCAGCCCACCCGCTCCACTCCTACCACCTAAAAATAATGAGGAGGGAGGCTGTGAGAATACGTGCATCTGTGTGTGCGTGTGTATCATTACCTATCTACGCTCAAGTCCTCCCACTCGTCCTTAGTGGGACTTGGGTGGCGGCCTTGCCAGCTGATGGCTTGATTGGGGCTGACTGTTCGGTGGCTGGGCTGGGACGGCGGACCTCTGAGCCTAGTTGTTTTGAATTTGACCTTGCCGCTAATGTTGCTAGCGATCCCGCTTGCCCGCACTGGTGCGGCTGCGCGGTTCCTATAGAAGTCCCTGGCTGCTCTGAGGATCCCGAGCTCCTGTCTCAGCTTCAGCAACTGATGATGACGCTTGGTAGCGTCTTTTTGAGAGGCAGCCAGACGGCCTTGTAAAGCCATGATCTCGCTGCGATGCCGCTCCTCCAGGGCCAGGGCATGGGCATGGGCTGCCTCTTCACGGACAGCTTCCTGGGTTCGCAGATGATCCAGGGAGGCTTGGAGTCCGCGGCAGTTGTGGGCCAAGTCTTCCTTGGCCTCAAGTAGCTGCTCTTTCTCTTCCCTCAGCCTCTCTGTCTCCTCCTCCAGGGACACCATCCTCCGCTCCAGCTGCTCAATCTGAAGGAATCAGAGATATAAGGCCTCAGTGGTACAACATAGTTAGTTTTTTTTCACTTGCATATCTTTCGCATTTACCATAAATACTCAAACTTCAGAACATGCTGCTCTTGCAGTGCTAGTAAAAACACGAACATGCCATGTCGGAGTTCACCCTGTTTTTGTTCTACTGTCATCAGTGACAGTTTCAATTAGAAAGGCCAGCTTCTGATTTGACCCGTGTGTGGTAGCATGCACAGTCGTTTCCCTCCCCAGACATTTCCTCAAGAGTGTATGTGTCAATGCATATATGCTGTGTGTATGGCTGAACCAATAAGAGGAGCAACATCTTCCTCCCCCAGTCTGGCAAGGCTATGGACGTCCGACTGGCACCCCCCTTACCCTCATCACCCTCATCAACCAGGAGCACTTAGTCTATTTGTTAGATCTGTGGTGGAGACTGTTTAAGAGAACAGTGCATGCCTGCTGGGTTTGTGCCTCCAGGCAATTTTCCCCTTTTATTTGGTTCTCACTCTGCCCGCTGGTGAAGCCCGGTATCTTTCAAACTAAATTAGATGGCTATCCCCACTCTTGATGATTTATTGCCATGAAGGCAGAAGAGGGGCAACATATAAACTCATGCAAGCAGGGCTTTTAAAAGCATGTGTGCACAAAAAAAAACCTACTCAGATAGAACATTTCTATTAAATTACCTACCGTTTTCTGGGATCACCTAGTACAGTCTTCTCTACTTCACCCCTAAAGTTATTATTTTTGGTTATTTGAGGGTTTTTTTAAAAAAAATTTTTTTTTTTTTTAACTGGGTGAAAAACAGACCACTTCCTAGCTGACACTTCACTTGGAAGTGACTACATGACCAATTCTCCAAAGAGTGAGAACACTTTTGAATCATCCTTGATGGAGAAAACCCACATTTTCTGAGAGGCATTGTGCGTAGTTATGGCTCTGTCGGGTTTCTTTTATTGGCAATGACAAAGAACACTTAGTGATGGCATCGTGCTATACCTTTTTAAATGACTGTTCCATTCGCTCTGAAGAAACAGAAAGCTTTTTCGGAGTGCTGCTTTTGACCCGGCGCTCCTCTACCACTTTGTCAAGCAATTCTGTAAAGGGGAACAAAGCTCGTTATTGTGACATGGTGTGTCAAACTCAGGCTGCTCAATCAATAGAATGATATTAAAGAGGGTACATTAAATCAATTAGCATTACTAAGGTCTAATTTGCTTCCTAAGGTCCAGTTTCCTTTTTCTTCTTTTGTCAATCAAATCGGAAGTAACACAGAATCAGTCATGCTATTTTCATAGGGACTTTTCATAGGACTTGAAATGTTCACACTACTACAACCCGCCTCCTCTTTCTAAAATCTAATCAAACAGCCTTTTTTCCTCCTGATTAGCAGCAAGGTGTTTTATTTAGTAGTCCGTGCGGAAATAGGAAAACAGTGTTCAAAAGCACACACTGGTATTTGCTGTGTGCAACCTCTCTCTAGGGATCTTAAACAAACGAAGAGAAGTACTTGAATCCCTGGTGAACACACAGCCCCAGGCTGCACTGCTTTGTAGTCCACTATGTTTCCCCAATGGACAGCTAATCTTCGCAGACTAACATGCTGCTTTATTCTGAGAACTTCAATAGTGGCCTTGGCGAACATATGATTTAGTCTTTAGGATACCAACAGAATGCATGCAGGAGTCAAAGTGCTTGGTAATTTGATGCACACATATTTATGGGCGCATACGCAATCCAACGAGCCTCAGTGTCACTGTTTGACATACAGTTTAAAGCTCTTAAAGGAACTATATCTTCTCTGCTCACCTCGACGCAAAGGGCAACACAAAACAACAGAAAAGTTTTCTGCCTTTCATTATCCCCCGTTAAACATTTATGACAGTTTCGACCAAAAATAATTTGTACAATGAGGTTAGAAACATTAAATATTCAGGACCTTGACTTTTCAGGTCACTTGATCTTTTGGAGAATGAGTTGGAAAAAGAGGCCGTAGAAGGGAGAGTAAAAAAAAAAAAAAGAGTGAGGGTTGTGTTGTGAGGAGCTGCTGCTCCCTTGCTTTGCATTTGACGCTTTTCCCAGGGAAGTTTGTTACTTTGAATTAGCCTGCTCTTTTGTCTTCCCAGCATGTCACATTCAATCAGACAGAGCACCAAATAGGACAGGAGGGCTGCCGTGTTCGCTGGGTACATAACCAGGTTGGGAGACAATTATCCAGCTCCAGTGCTGGTGGCTTGGGAGTTGGCACCTCAGCACTACCTTGATAAGAAGACGTGGTGGCTCCCTAGTCACCCGCAGTTGGAGGAGGTCCTGGCACTGCGGCATACATTAACGTCCCTCCCACGTCTCTTCATGGGCTACAGCACAAAGGCCCTGTTCCTTTCATCTGCTGCCTTGCGTTAGTGTGATCCCGGCGTGAGTGTTTCAACCCCTCCATCGGGTCACAGAGGCTCTTCAGGAGCACATGTTGTGGCCATTCCTAATAATGTTGAGTTTACTTCTTATTGACTCTAAACTTATTGGGTTTTTAGTCCAGATGTAAATATTCCAGATCATATCCAAGATGAATCAGCCTGATTTTAAAGTACAAAATAATAAAAATGTAAAAAAAAAAAAAAAAAAAAAAAAAAAAGTACAAAACTGGCACAAGCTTAACTTCAATCATAATATACAATTAATTTATTTAACAACTATATAAATCTAAAATACAAAATCAGTGCCTCCATGACTCCATAAGTAACACATCTTCATCACAATCTTTATATTTTCGACACTCATGGTGAAACAATGTTTAAGTGAGTTTTTATATTTAAAAAAACGATGACTACAGCAAAAATAATGCACAGCGAGGAGAAACTAGAAATGCTATACGTCCTAAATATTGATATATGCAGTGTATTATTCTTTAAGCTTGGTATGGTACCAAGAGTGCATTTATTATACAGAGAGAATACAACTGTAACATTAGGGGTAATACAATAAAAACAGCAGCATATTGTCTCTTTGCGGTGGACATGGCTTCTTTTCAAAGTTTCTTTTCTTTTCTTTTTTTATCTGGTAGCAACTGGAAAATGATTGTGCTTAATAACACAAAAGAAAAAATAATTCAGGTAGTCAGGCTTTTGTGTAACATTTATATTTAGTGATTATTTGCCTGACAAGATGTAAAACTAAGAGAGTCCTTTCTACAGAGCTTATTTCCTAGTACTAGTATTCCTGACTGGCCTGTCAATAGGACAGGATCCACTATTTTAATTAGTGCCATCCTTTAAATCACATGCATGCATCTCCAACAGACACCATCATTGGTTGTAAAGAAATGAAAGTGATCTAGGACAGATTTGTTATTGAACTACTTAATTAAGAACAGCGGTTGCCGTGCTCAGCGTCTGACAAAAGGTTGCAGATTGGATTAAAAGTGATGTGCTTTTTAACATTGCGAGTTGTATAGGCAGACACGATGAACACCACTTGATCTCTCAATCAATTTGCAGGGAGTTGATCAAGTTTTAATTGAGATGTCGTATTAATTCCACTGGGAGTTGTCTTATTAATTCCGCTCACTAATGCACATGGCCCAGAAGTAAAAGGATGGCTTAAAGGTGCCGTCATGTCATATAAGCATGCATACTTTTTTCACCATTACAGGTGAAACTTCCAGTGTTTTTTTTTTTTACTTTTTTGTAGCCAGTTGCAACATCCTTGGCAAAAATGATCATCATACTATAATGACAGACATCTGTGAGTGTGTATCTGAGTTTTGATTATGTGAAGGATGTGCACGTCGGTGTGTGTTAAACACGTTTATCCGTACCATTACGGCACAGGCGGCCAAAAAGGTGCGGCGCCCTTTAAATGAAGACGTCTCCATGTGTGTCGGCCGGTCTGAACTTCAATTTTCTTCCAAAGTCTTCATCAAACCGGGGACATACGCATTTAATGGGGCTTTGCCTTTATTGAGGCCATACAATGTTCATGGGAGCTTTTGCACTCATGATGCGTAGACTGTAGCGTTGCTTCCGTAAACATACGCACGCTTCGAAACCCAAGAAGCAGCGGCACGAGCACATCCTGAACGGGCACCGCACTAGTTGTGTAAAACCTAAATTAAGGTATTTAGAAAAAAAAGGGGTTCACCTTGGTGTTCATTAGCGAGACACAAGTGGAGCTCCTTCACTGTGGCACGGTCCATAGCAGCCTGCACTCGCAGCATGTCCAGCTCCTCTTCTACGCCGGCTCTGCAGTCACACACACAATGAACTTTTCTTCACACAGCTCTAACGTCAGATCTATTCGTCTACAAAGATAGATGACATAATGACATATTAAATAGATAAATATGGAACCACTACCAGCCCAAGCATTGTATAACGAGCAGCTTTTGCAAATCTCCACAAATATCCCTTTGGATTCCACTGTGGACTCCATTAATGCAGAAACTTTTATTACGCACTTTAACTTGGATCTTATGCACTGGCTTTCTCTTCCCAACAGAAAAGACGACATTGTTGGGAAATCAACTAATTAAAATGCTTTTTTAATTCATCTGGAAATCAAAGTGACAAGCAACATGAAACGCCAAGGTAGGAAAGTACAGTTTGCATCCGTGTATGTGTGTGTGTGTGTGTGTGTGTATCAAAACAGACAAACAGACTGGAAAGTGTGCCCAATTACCTCTCTGCAATTAGCTTGATTCCTGCTAAAGGCTAATTATGTGGAGCCATGCTCGAGACTTTGCACTTTCAAGTTATTATTAGGACCCCAACTGAAATCTACTGAGGATACACACAAGCCCACTGAGACAACCACACCTGAAACACACACCTAATTTCCCTCCCCTCAGCTCCACAGAGTCAGAGAGAAACACTAAAAACAAGCTCCTGCTACTGGTGGCATTCTTCCCTCAGTTAACCTCATTACAACAGTAGGTCTTCCTTCTAACTGACTTCTTAAGGCATGCAGTGAGTGCAGCATGCGCGATACACTCTGAAGTGTTTGAGTACTAACAGGGCATTTGTGGCTATGGTGAACTACGATAAGCATAATGGCAATTAACTCAAACTAGACACCTGTTTCAACCAATCTAATTTTGCTAGATCAACCAAAAGATTTTTCCATACATGTGCCAAGAAAATGACTTGGGAAAAGTTATCGCCATAGCACAGGGAAGAAAAGTAATTAGCTTTTTAGCCCACACAGTGCAGTAAAGGCCTGGTCTAATGGCTGACCGCAGCTTAAATAAGTACACAAATGACTCTCCCTGAGGGAGGGTGAGGAAGCAGATGGATATGTGTCGCTCCTCTATAGATTTTCCTCCATAAATGAACTCAAGTCGATGAGGCACCGGCACTGCCTTATGTGTCCAGGCTGTTAATGGGACAAATGAGCTGAAATATGCAGCATGTGAAAGGAGCCTGTTCCATCTCATGTTTCTCTTTTATGCCTTTTCGGATGCTGATGGTATTGACGTTAAACCAAAGTTCATATGCAAAACATTCAATTTTGTTGAAGGATAAGCATACTTTCTTGGATGGAGAAGGGATTGGATTGCAGATGGAGTTCATTGGCCAGAGGCCTCCAGTTTCACATCATAACATTCTGGAGATGGAAGACTATTGCATCCTTATTCAGTAACACTCAGTTGTTGCAGTGTGTGCACCAGTCTGCCATGCATATGGAATTAGAAGAGCTACGGATGTTACAAGAGCAATAATACACATTTGGTGACTTATCTTCAATATTTGCCAAGGTTATTAAGTGAAAGTAAAAAAAATGAAGGAACTAAAACCATTAAAGCTGCGTAGGCAACTTTGAAGGAACCAGCCAGAGTGAGCTAGATTTCGAAAGTATCCAAGCGAAGAAATCCCAGAGTGCCCCTCCATAGCACAAAACACAGCGCACTTCTGACTACCGCTGGAGGACGAGTCCACGAGAGAGCTTTGGGAAAGGAGCGCAGTTTATCGTTAGTCATCGCTAACCGCATCCAACTACCTAACACCTAACAATATCATAATGAACGTAAACAACGAACGTGGATGTTGCTAGTACTTCCAGCTGTTAAGCTAGCATGTTAGTGTTGGGATATTTTGTCTGCCTAGCCTTGTGTAAGACTCCGGTCATGCAGGCAGGTAGGTAGTGCGCAGGTAGGCCATCCAATCATTTCGCGACAGCCACACGTCAGATTGTTTGATTTATTGATTGCTCTCGGGATTTAAAGAAAGATTTTACACGGATTAACAAAAATGCTTCTAAAATAAAATTGCCAACAAACGTGCTATAATACATTTAAACGTTGCTTTGTAGGCTTTCAGAACTGACTGTTGTGCCATTTTGTTCCATTTCATTATTTCAGTCAAAATGTTAGAGCACCAAGAGTTTTGCTTTGTACCGTAGAGGGATGTCACGAGAACCAATACTTCGGTACAAGTCAATGCTAACATTTTCGTTCAAGCGACGCACTGTATTTTTACCATATTTTTGTTGTATCAAAATGGGTTTTGAGAATCGTGGAATTTCACTGGTATTGGTTTCAACTAGTACATTTCTGGTTATTGACATTCCTAGTACAGCATCTGTCTTTTTGTTGTTGTTGATGGCTATCAATTACACCGTTGAATAAAACATCTTTCTATGGTTTTACTGAAACTATAATTTCATATCCGACAGCACAAAACCGTTTCCTTGAATGCCGTTTGCTCCAATCCTCCCTTACAGCCTCACTCTTCATACGCTGCTTCCTTGTGTGAGTACATCATTTGAAAAGCAGATGCTTACTATTTTTAGCCTATTGGGGTCCCGGTGATGAGAAAGAATAGCTATGAGAATTCAAAAAGATGTTTACGCAACACTGTGAGGCTTCGTAGCATTGAGCAGAAACCTAAAGCAGCTATGTTTTTAGAACTGCATCACATTACAGTCGCCTTCACCTGCAACTAATTCCAGACATTTTCCTTATGTAAGACTACCTCCAGTAACCTGTAATTTATCTGAAATGAAACCATGTTTTCCTATCACACCCTCGCTATCACAGAGAAGAAAAGGTTACTCACAGCCACACCTCCTATAGAGTATTTCAAATGTCTTTATTTTGCATTTTATTAAAAAATCTGAATAATAAATCATATGAAGCTAGCCGGACAATTTTCAATTCCCTCTCAACTTGCCGCTTCACCTCAGGTAGAATAACACTCAGCAGGCATAAAAGCAAAAGAAGTTTCTTGGCAGAAACCAAACTAAAGGCACCAGACAAGTGTTATGTTTGGTAATGATGTGGTCTGCCATGTAAGTCTGTGTCTCACGCCGCTCTTTTGGCCCCGTTTTTGAAAACATTTTCTCTCTCGTGCAGCGCTAGAACTTCAGCCCTGAGCTATCCACTCCATGTCATTTGATCTCGTCTCTACCTATGTTGCACCGAACACAGCTTAGAGCATAAACTGCCAGCCTCCATCCACAAGGGTGTACAACACAACATCATCTGCAGCCATTGTGCTTTCACATGCCAGCCTCCTCTTGGTTTCTTGCTCGGCACATAAAAATACACAGGAACAGCAGGGAATAGGGTGAGAAAGCGAAAAAAACCTCTGGCATTTTTATCACTGGGGAAAGATTCTTGTTTTTGGGGGTGTGTGTGGGGGGGGGGGGGGGGATTTCCCCTATGGTTAAACTCAGACTAGAGGGCTGTTCATTCATGGAGGGAGTTCGGGTGGATAAGCCACTGCTGTCAGCAGAAATGGTGACTGGTGGAGTTTACGTGGCTCAGCGCTGTATTTTAGCTCTGAGCGATGCAGCAGCACAAGCAACAGTGAACTGTTAGGCTCTCCAGCCACGGGCCACATATGAAAGGTAAGTGGGGATACATGTAATAACCACTGCTGGAAACAACCTAGGATGTCCACAATATTCCCTGTTTAAGAGGCTTGTTGATGCTGCTAGATATCCTAATATGAAATAAAAAAAAAAAAATATCATAATGGTATATTCCTTAAACATGAGGAAGAGAATTTCTACATTTGTGCAAGTAAATACCGCTTACGAGGGTCAATGACTATTTGACTATGAGGAGATATAGGCACACTACATTCTCTACCGTGTGTGTGAAATTGCATTTCTTTGCAATAACCGTGTTGTTTGTGTTCTAATTTTATCTCGTTATGGGACGAGCTAGGACTTGATGGCACACTGAAGCTTGCATCATAATTACTAACTAAGTGAGAAGCAAGTTGTTGTTTTTTAACACAATAATTAATTTACCCAATAATTAGTGAAAATTAGTGAAGGAAAAAAAAGAGGAAAGGAAGTTGTCTGATTTAAAAACATGCATAAAACATTCTGTTAGTGTGTGTGTGTGTGTGTGTGTGTGCGCAAATGTGTCCCTCCTTCAACGAAGCCCTGGTCCGGGGGGCAAAAGACTCTCATTACTTCTAATACCTTTTAGCAAATCAAGATGAAACGAAAAGAAATAGAGGAATATGAGGAACATCGGGGTAAACTTTATTAAACTTAATTAGTGTCAACGTCGCTTATTGGGGAGGTTCACGTCCATAATGGTCATTCTCTATAGAGGAGCTCTCACTGCCGCTGCAGTGCAAATGATCTCAAAGGCTTTTTCCCCCAGTAATCGCTAGCTAATTTATGCTTTGATGTCGTCTGAGTATAGCATCTTAAATCTGAGGGTGCACTGCATGTGTTTATTCTGTTTATGGTGCCTAAATAATCCCTGCCTCTTTTTACCAACAGACCTTTAACAACAATTAACAAGCATGGACATGGAGCGCTGCAGACAGATGCATAATGAGGCAGATAAAATGATCCCACTGCGAGCTTTCCAGCCCACCCTGCCCGTAGTTGTTTGCCAGCCGTCTACTACAACCGGAAGGAAATCTCAATCAAAAATCCTCCTTGGTGTCGACAACTTTGTTTGTTCCGGGAGATATTGCATGATGTTGAGAGCTGGGTCTCCATGTCTTATTATGTCAGTGCATAATCACATGACTATATAAAAGGAGAGGCTATTTTTGGCGTGGGATTGTTTTTGCTGACCAAGTAATGAAACCGCGTCCTGAACTCTTTCTTGAGCGACATCACAACCTTAAAATGCCCAGCCCAGGCCCGACATCTTCGGCGGAGCTAACTGCTCCACCACCTGTCTCCTCTGTCCCAGGTAATGCATTGCATTTATTGCAAAGACTGCAGCCAAAGCATGGTTGTGGCTCGATCCCCGGCCTCTGCGGTCAACATGTCGAAGTGTCCTTGGGCAAGATACTGAACCCCAAATTACTCCCGACGGCATGGCGTGTGTGTGAATGTTTACCTACCTACTGATGAGCATGTGGCACCTTGTATGGCAGCCTGTGACTGTGTGAATGGGAAGATTGGAAAAGCTATATAAATGCAGTCCATATACCAGTCCATTTACTGGCCTTTGCAGTCGGAGCATCGACGTTCCAAATCGAAACCTTATAACCTTATAATGAAAACCTAAATGGAAAAGTTAGGCGCACCAGTGCAACCAATGGAAAAAGTTATTCCGGAGCGCTGTGCATGTCCTTTTTTTCAAATGTACTGACCAAATAATATGGATATTTTTAAACAATGTTCACAGAGACACCAACCCACAAAACAAGACTCAAAGAAACCAGCCTGCTAATACTTCTATATCTCTAGAATTTCCTTGCAAAAGGTTGTCAAAGAATAAGCAACTTGTTGTTTACTGCATCCTTCAATCATTAAGATGAGCCATGGGAAGCCAGTTATCAGTATCAGCTAAAAGAGCAGACAAACAGGCCTGTTTCACCTCCCTGCTCAACCTCAGCCTCAAGTGCAGAGATTACAGGGGGCCCGGGCTTCATAACCTTCTATTAACACTGCGGGGACCCACTGTGCAGGACTTATTTAGGCAATATTCATTCTGGGAAATGGTCATTTGGGCCTCGAGACAGTGTTTCACAAGTGCTGTTTCTCGAGGAGGTGATAGGGAGCATCTGTGCACAATATCATGACAATAAGGAGGAGTGAATTATATTAAACAGAGACTCTCCTCTAAAACAAGCCACATGGCATTTAAAGCTTTTTAAGGGGCCTTTTATTTGGCCCTAAATTCTTCAGCTTCCAAGAGTTAATTACCCATTAGTGGATCATTTCCAACACTTATCTAGCATAACCTTCACATGCCCAATCATTATAATACGGTCAACGGAACAACAAGCGGCAACTGCTTTTTCCCAACAGTTTCCTGGCAGTTATCCTTCTACAAACTCTTGTTGTTGTTGCACTGTGATGGACACACTTTTGCCCTTTTCTGTTGCCTCTCAACAGAAATTTGCATTGCAGGGAAGTCGAGCTGTTTGGTTAAACTCGCTTCGTCCATAGTCCCAACAACCTCATCTGCGCCTGTTCCTTCTGACAACAGGTACGGAAGAAAGCGAGCAGAGGAGACGAGATGGGCAGTATGCTTTCGCTTACCTTAACACACTGAGCTGTGCGTGTGTGCAGATGCGTGCCCTGCCACGGAGAGTTTTTCTAAAGCACAAGTTTAAAGATCCCAGCCAAGTTTACTTTGCACCAGCCACCCGGGTTAGGAGGGGCCCTAGGGGTGGGAATGGAGGAGATGAGGTGGAGCTGGTCCGGGGCACATGAAGGGGATCAACACTAACCCCAGAGGACAGGCCAGTTACACAGTTAGGAAAGAGGCCAGCCGCTCTCTATCCCTCGTGGTTTCCCCCACAGGTCAGTTCCAAGGACTCTACGTGTTCACTGTAGTCTGCTCACCCCCCCTTGCCCCACCCCCAGAACATCCAGTGCTCAACTCTGCTCAGCTCTAGTTGTGGCCGGGCAGGCAGGCAGACGGATGGACATCCCTTAACAGGCAGCATCGGCGGCACTAGGGCTGCTAGCCTGTAATTAGCTCGGACAGCTCAGGCTTGGAGAGAGGCAGCCGGGCTATATCATAATGAGCTCAGCTGGGATTAGGAGGACAGGGCAGGGGGGTGAGCAGAGGGGAAAGCAGTAGAGGGGGTGGGGGGCAAGTACCAGAATTCTGGCCTCAGCCTACTGCAGCATCACAGAGGGCCGGAGGGAGGCAACTGGGAAGACAAGTAGGAAGAGGGGAAGAGGAGGGTACAGAGGCATAGGATAGAGGTGAGGAGAGGTGAAGGCTAGGGGAGATAGGGGAGAGGAAGACTATGGCTTTAGGCCAAGCTTTGTGTAGCATCATAGAGGGTCAGTGTTAGTGGTACGGTTACAGGGGCTTCTCTAGATCAAACAAGACAATGGCTATACTACAGCCAGAGACTGACTTAAAGACAAAGACAGGAGGAAAGAAAGAGAGAAGGAAAAACTAAGTAACAAAGAAAGAAATTAAATGAAAAGCACCTCTTGCAAAAAAAAAAGTCAGACTGAATAAAACACCAAATTCTAGGTCATGGGTCCTGCGGGCAGGTTCGGGTGGGGAAGGTCAAAAAGTGACAAATCAGCATTCTGAGTTAGTTATTAACGACTGTCACTCTCTCTTTCTTTCAAACATACACACACATACAGACGAAACCACAGCGAGCACCGCAGCCCCCATGGTCATAACAGTTGTTGTGCCACTGTAATGTAGCACAGATGCACAAACTCGTGTTTTTGCAGGTTGTTTTGTGCGGACTGGCTCTCATAACGGCTCGGGTGGGTGCAGGGATTAAAAAACCCTGACCCTCACATAACTACTAGGTCAACATTTAAACTAATACCACAGCTTACAGACTATATGTATGTAAAGTATCTTATTGACACTCACTTAGTAACACCAGTAACAGGACCACAGTTTGACTTAAATGTACCATTAAAGATGCAATTATTCCACAAAGACACAGCCAGGGATTCTGATAATGTGATATTACTTCCTGCACTTTTATGTGTGAATTTTTGGGCAGCCAATTTTACAAATGAGCACAGAGTCTAATGATCTTGCTTTGGCCCCTGCTGGCTGGTAATGATGTGGAAGGCTAGGTGGATGCTGTGAAGTTGGGAAGGGCACACTCAAATTTTAACACCCGCAAACAAGAAGGGACAGTGGGAGTGTGCGTCTGCATGTGTGTGCACGTGGAACAGAGAGAAAGACCGTTTCAAAACAGATGCGTGTATGCACACTTTAAACGTCCAGTGCTGGTATTATCCACGTTTCAGCCGGGCAACTTTGACAGCAGGTGACTTACTTTTCGATAGAGAGTTTCCTGGTGAGGTTTTTCAAGTAGGCCAGCTCATTCCACACCGCATCACTGTTCTCCTGTCTTAGCTGCCACGGTTCTGCACGCTGCATCCTTCCACCTGGCCTGGACACACACACACACACAATATATAAGAACACAAAAGTGCAAAATGTAGAGGCAAGCAAAGGCATACATATAAATTGAACAGATAGCCTCACTTATAACACAGACACACACACACACAGACACACACACACACACACAGACACACACACACACAGACACACACACACACACACAGACACACACACACACACACACACACACACACACACACACACACACACACGCGTAAGGCAAACATACTAACAAGGGAAAATGGTTGGTATTGTATATTATCTTGCTGCCTCTGGCCAATTCACATGGGGTAATGAGGCCCCTTAGTCTCACTGTGTTTTTGATATTCAGCCATCTTTAGCAGTATTCAAATTAGCGGCCTTGACTTTGACATTTCGGTGGCAAATCATGTACACAAGTATGCATGTTTGTTAAAGCCCAGGGCACTGCCCGTGTGGCAGGGCGTTGGACCAGTCCCTCTGTGCCATGCAAATGTAAATAATGGCAAAAACACACTCGCAAGCGAGGTCATTCAAATGACTACACCTCACTTATGAATACTTAATGACACTCTACGCTCAGTGGCTGCCCCCTCCATTGAACCTCCCCTTCAACTCACACACACTGTCCCTAGTGCCCGCGTCTGCATCCCCGCTCGCACCCAACTCATCGATCAGCCCGAGCACTGCGCATTCAATTCCAATTAGCCTTTCATTTGCAAACTAAAACGGCTTTTTGTGCGAAATCCACAGATTGCAAAAGTAGTGGACGAGAATACCATTTTTGTCACACACAAACACACGCACACACTACAGTTTCTCAGTTTTACTCAATCAATGAGGTAAAAGCTTGGAAATGGATTTTGAGGGTCACTGCTATGGCGGAGGGCTCCTTTTTCCCTGGTCATTATTGGCTATGTAGACACAGCCACACTACGCTAATACTACTTAAACCCCGGTGCCCGGGAGTTGGAGGCTACTGAGGAACGGCAAATGTTTCATTTAATACCGCTAATGCCCCTGTGAGCAATTTGGAGCCCTTGAACTTCCTCGTAGTGTATGTGTGCGTGAGTGTATATGTGTGCTATCTGTGGGTTTGGGTTAGTTTCCCAGAGTGCAAAGCTACTTAACGGATCATCTCGCTGTATAGTCACAGAGATTGATACACTTTTACTCATTCTACAGCAAGCACACAGTGAATTCAGCCCGAGCTATCTTAACACTGCCTAGAGCTGTAAAAGTACATGATATTTTACCCACAGCTCTGGATGAATTCTCTCTGTGATTTTTAAATATGTAATGTATCAACTGCATTCCTTATGAAAGGTGTATGAAGCTTTATTAAGTCACGGTAAAGCTTTTTAAAGCATTTTAATTTGTTTACAGTGGGCCTAAAAGCTGTTGAACATGGAGCCATGAGAGAGCTATCTTCTTCAGGCCTCAGCGCTTCCTCCCCTATGGTATCCTAGTTTCCATTATTAAGCAGGAGGAAATAGAGAGAACTTTTCCACGCTGCTGCGGCTAATTGCTCTGATTCAGGGGAAATCTGTTTATGGGCGCAACTTTGATCAGAGTACGGATGCTTTAATAACCTTTAATTTTATTTGCTCACCCTCATCATCCCCAGTCTGATTAAAAAACTTTTTCCCTTCTCTAATATAAATAAGAAGTTGGCTTTTTTTTCCCCCCTCTCCTTCATGCCATTTTGGGAAAATATTGTGGTAATGGTGAATGGCACGGTGGTTTCACTGGGACTGGCCAACTGCGCACCACCTGCATGTTGATGAGCCAATGGATCCCACATCTGCTTTTGTGATTGGCCGGTAGTTCTATCCTGGGTGGGACTGGTGACTGGCACACACGTCACCCAGCAGCTGGCCGTACAGCAAAATATTGTTTAATTCAACACTTGATTATGCTGATGAAAGGCGAAGATTGATGTGAGGGAAACAAAAATCTGGAGGAGAAGAATTATGTTCGTGTCTTAACATTAATGTATTTTTTGTTGACCTAAATCGGTGTATGCAAACGGAATACTCGTAAGTACAGGCATGTGTGTGTGTGTGTGTGTCGCAGGTAAGGCTGCGACACACACATCCCAGTCTCGTCTTTTTGTCCTGCACACAAAAGGGGAACAAAAAACGACCCCCCGCATCTTTCCAAAAAGGCAACAACACAGCATGGAAGCTACAGGGAAATCCCTAACAAGCTCGAAATGCAATGAGACTCCGCGCCTATCCCCACTGACTTGTTAGGGCCCTGATTTCCCAGCACTAATGGGAGTATTTAAGTCATTTTCTATTGTCTCTCATTCAGGCTGGCATTACCCCAGTGGGTGTAACAGCTATTTAAGGATGGGGCTTAACGCCAAATGAATGCCAGGATCATAACATTGAGTGACTGGCTGGTGCCAGAGAGGGCTCTGACTGAAAAGGGCAAAGCTGCCTATTGCATCAATTTTATGTCAAATCAGTCACGAAATACAAACACGCTGACACTGATACTACAAAACGCATTATTATGGATTTGCAAGTCTTCTTAGCGCTCTACTCTTATCATACAAACATGCATGTTTTCTTCTCACAAAACCTTTGACAATCTTTGGTATTTCTTTGATAACCTGCGAAAATGTAAAACAGCAGCACAACTGGTGTTGACTCTGAGAGTTTTCTTTCTCCACATCTCTCCGTCTTTGTTCCCACTGTCTCAGACACATGCTGTTGAGCCGCGCTGAGCTGACATGAGCCGAGTCGAGCCTAGCGCTGAACACGCTCTCTCACTCACTCCACTTTCACACGGGCTCACATTGCACTGCTGTTTTCTTTAATTAACCCAGAGAGAAAACAGCTGACGGGGTCAACACTTTGCTCCCGTGCGGCCACCAAACATATGCACCTTTAGTTACATTTTAAAATGGACTCGGAGATGCTGTTGGAGAAAAGAAACAGAGGCAGAATAAGTGGGAAAAGACAATGGAGAGAAAAGACTCTTATATTAATGACATTTTGAAGCACATTTTCCGCTTTGTGTAAAAATCCTGTGGTTTCTGGTGAAGATAACAGGTTGAGGCAGGAAATGGACCTCTCCCCTCCTCCACTTCCCCCCTCCTTCCGTAGGCCTTCTCAAACACCTAGCACCCCCCAGGACCAGACACCTCCAGCCTCTGGCTCTCACATCCTAATGAACGCTGAGGGAGAAGAGACGCAGAAGCGCACACACACTTGGCACAAAACGGCCCAATTTGACTGGGCTTAAAACCTCAAAGCTTTTCAAAGGCAAAAGAAAGGAATTTCTCCCACTTTCCCAAATCCAGCACTCAGGTCTTGTCAGACAACATGTGGAGAGCAATGAGTCCCTAAGACTATTTGTGAGTGGTTTCAGAGGGTTGTAGCATTTCACAAGGGCTTTTAACATAAGGCAAGGTGAGCTATGTGCTTTGAAACGTCTCTTCTCCCTGCTGCTGGGCGGAGCTGGAAGTTATCCAAGTTACTTTGTGTATGCAGAGGTGTTTCATGGAGCTACTGTACTGTGCGTTCGCCAACATGTCCTGTGCATTGCGTGAGTGTGCAATACTCATTTTGCCTAATTTTCTCAGCTGTGTTTGTTACTAAACATTTAACCATGTACTCACAAGCCATTTGATTTCTCCATCTCTTTCAGCTGGTCTCGGACTGTCTTGTAGTTGGTCTGAATCAGACACAGGCGTTTGCGGCGCTTATCATGAGCCTTCCTCAGCTCTTCATTCTCCTCCATCTGTAAGGCACAGGGACGAGACTTTCTTTCTCCAAAAGGTTGTACATGTCAAATGAAACATAACATAACTGAAATAGGGAGTCAGTTTCATTTACACTGGCACAGCAGTGTGGCAGGGAAGCTGAGAAAAGCCCCTCACCGTCTACATATTTAAACTGGTCTACAGCTGAAAGACCTTCGCCTGACAGAAACCAGCAGGTTTAGATTCTTTTCTCTCCTCACCTTCCTCCCCGACAAGTGCTTCCACTCACACTGGGCAACTGAGACATCATTAAGGGACGACATTTACACAATGAGTCAATGGGGCCACGGAACACCATGCGAACACATGCACGCACACACACACGCACACACATGCACACACGCGCGCGCGCACATGCACACACACGCGCGCGCGCGCGCACATGCACACACCAGAAACTCACTCACTGGAGTTACCAACTGATGACTAGCATGTGTTGTGTTGGTGGGGGTTGCTGGGGGTTGGAGCGGTGGGTTGTTGCTGACACTGTTGTTGACAGCTATTAAAACACTGTAAGATTGGGCTCCGGCTTTAAAGAAGGAGTAACAGAAGACAACATATAGATTTTTCTTGTCAGGGGCACCCCTACTCCCCATCACACTGACCTTAACAGCGAGGGCGATGGAGAAAACACTTTCCAAAGGCAGGACAAACAGAGGTGGAAAGAGAGCAAAGGCAGAGAGTACGGCAGCTGATGAAAATAGAAAGAGAGAAAAGGAAGAGCGAGAACAGAGAAATTAGAAAGGGAAGAAAGAGAGAGCAAAGCAAAGCAAAAGAGAAAGTGAAAGGAAGAGTGCAGGACAGGTTTCTGCTTGAGTGGCCAGGGCTAGGGAGAGTTGTCGAGCGCTTTCTGAAGGGAAGGAGCTTGTTTACTGCTGATATGACACGGCTGCCCTGCAGAGAGGGAAATGCGAGCCCTCAGCCCTGTTATTATTAACAAGGACAAAGAGAACAGAGTGAGCGCACAAACATTCACCGGACACACAACAGGTGCACACACACACGCGCACGCACACACACAGACACGGACGCAGGCACGCACACGATGCACATTCACACTGCCAATGTGACAAGTATGGATTTTCCCTGGTGCGGATTATTCACAGAGGACATCTGCAAGACATCCTCGGCCCCTTCAAGCTGCCCCCCAACCTCTCAAAAACAAGGCTCTAATGAAAGAGGCCAGACCAGGGCAGTGTTAACTGGTGGAACTAGGAGCTGGGGGAGGACACAGAAGAGTTGAGGCTGACTGATGGAGGGGGAGGGGGGAGGGGGAGAGGGGCAAGTGGCAGGGCATTAGCCACATCATGGCTTCCCAGGCTCCTTACAGTGCTTCCCCTGGGCAGCCCAGTTCTGGTCATCAGGCCACAGACCCTTGCCCACAGATCAATACACCCCCTTACTCAGCCAGCATACACATCTGTGGACGTTCTCAAGCTGAAAAATAATTACACAGCAACAGCTACTGTTTACTTGAAAGTGTGCGGAAGGGAAAAAAAAAAAAAAAGAGGCCATTATTATGAGAATTGTTTGTTTGTCTGCTGCTGTTAGCTGCTAAGGTCAAAATGTCAATGGTACAGGCTGGTGTACCCAATTTGAAAGGCATTCTTTTGGAAAGAATTGGAAAAGATCAACTGGAGAACAACGGACTGGACAGAGTGAGGTACTATAGTGTAAGATGCTGGAGGTGAGGTCTAAACTGTAGCTAATGGAGGTCATTTTGCTCAATGCCAGATCAAAGCAAAAGGACGTAACCACTATATCTTGCTCTGAACTTGTGCTCTCAATAATGTGGCCACAGATGTGAGTTGCCAATCACAGATTTTCTGTGCATACCTTTGCTAAATGCCCCTCAACTGGCAGACACGTAAATGGCACCATTAACTAAGACAGTCATGCGTGTCGTCTGAATCTATGTCGAGCATTAACGTCTGAATAGGTGTCTGCCAGTGATGTAATTCTGACACTCCTGATCTGACAAGAAAATGATGCCTAATGCGTTCCTGGGATTGTGTTCAAAGGGATATGACCTCTGCATAATCACTCACTCACTGGTCAGCCTGAAAGATGGAAAGGATAAAGAAAGGCAGCAAGGAGGACAGCTTCAGGGAAAAGTCAAATAAAAAAAAATGAAAGAGTGTGGCATTGGAAAATGTAGTCTGCTGACATAAAATAAGAGAGAAAGTTCAAATTTTAGACTTTAAAAGAAACATGGGGGGGAGCGTTAGGTGTATTTAGCTTGCATTGAACTTAAAAGAGAGGGAAAAAGAACACGGGAATGAAGAATAGTGGGAGAAAGACGTCATAGAGCATGTGAAGGTTAAAAGACCAATAAAGCTGATTCGTTTAAGGTAAAAAAAAAAAAGAAAAGAAAAAAAAAAAAAAAGAAGAAAACTGCTTCATCCACTTTCACCAGAGCAGCTCCTCTCCTGCTGCTTCACTGCCCACGCACACTCTGTTTGTGTGTGGACGCATACATATTGTTTGCGTGTGTGAAAGACACTGGAAGAGAAGGTCATGGAGGAGGCAGTGGCAGCAGTAGTGCAATTGAACCCTTTGGAGACCGTGACTCTAACAGTGCTGCACACCTTCGTACAGCCCAGCAGCTGATAGCAGCAATCATATGCAAGATAGTGGCCAGAGCAACAAGCAGCTCCACGATGCCTGTGTAGTGCTCCACACTATCAGCTGGACACCGCTATGTCATTGAATGTGCCCATTTCGGCAAACAATACCTCTTGGTAGTTCAAAGTCACTGTGATGTGGGGGGAAACATTGAGACAGAAGATTTCAGATAGAAAAGGCAAAGAGGAGGATGTGGGCTGCGGGAATCAAAAAGGACGTAGAGTTAGAATACACCCTAAAGAATAGTTGGAGATGAATTGATTTATGCAGATGAGCGAAAAGGAGAGGATAATATGAGTATTCATCTATGCTAGCTAGTTACCTTCAGTTGCAGCAGCTCCTCAAGGTCTTGAATCCTCGGTTCTGCCCCTCTTCTCCTCCCGTTACCCATCTCCACACTACCGGCTGGGGACAGAGACCTGGATCGTTGCACTGGCGCACCCTTGGACAGGTAAGCAAAGAAGCACTGGGGTGAGAACTTTAGCACACTTCACTTACAGGCACAAACCCACGCAACAATTAACATCTGTAGAAACACTGAGTGAATGCCAATAATGGAATCATCCATGTTCATTCCACTCCCCTCTCACCTCGAGTAAAACATGCTCATTGTCTTCTTCGGTACACACATATGCACACAAACAAACATGCTATCAGAGGAATAAAGCAAGCTGGCTGGAGCAGCAGTCCGCAGAAGCTGAAGGGGAGGAGGTTCAGTTCTGTGTGTTTGAGTATGTGTTTGTTTGGAAGTGGGAGTTGCAAGCTGAGAGCGGCAAAGGTTTCTCCCTGCGACTGGCTAATGAGTATGTTCATTTCCATTTACATTGTTTCTTTGACAATAATGATGTCCCATTAGGGGAGACTAAAGGGGCTATAGATTCCAGAATGTGCTGGGCTTCATTACAAGAGGTGGGCAGGGAGGCCGCTCTAATTGCTCTACTAGGGGCCTCCAGGTTACACTTGATAGGACAACTGGAAGAGCCGCCGATTAGAGGGGGGGTTGCAGTTTGCTATCTAGCCTCTTCTCTAGAAATAAATAAAGAAGTGGAGAAGTGCTGGGGCTGCGCCGTAGAAAAGCAGTAGGAACAATATGCTAGTTGAATATGAATATGGGAAGATAGGAGCCCCCCTGCGGTGACAGGCGGGGCTGACCAGATGGCAGGCTAAAATATGCAATGCGACTAAACGCACAACAGTCCTTGGGCTGGAGGGGTTGAGGAGTGCAGGCGGAGGAGGCGGTGGTGGTGGATCAATAAGCCCCCCCTTTGCTCAACGAAAATGTGTTCTGATGGCTGTTACAAGCGTTGTTGTCTCTTAAAGTTATAAAACTACAGATTGGTAGAAACGGCGAGTACATTTGAATAATACTGGTTACCTTTGAAATTGAATCAACCACAGGGGGCAGCAAACATGTCTTGCGGGCTTACTCAACAGGGGAGGAGCAACTCGTATTTGTGTTTGCAGTGCAGCCAAACAAACTGTGGGCTGGAAGGATTAATCACATCAAGTTGTTTAAGACTAAAGAAGACAGTCAACCATGTTGACCTACCCGCATTATGTAAAATGCATGTATGCAATGGCTTTTGTCTGCTGGTTCACGTCTACTATACATCATTTCCTGTGAGTACCTTGTACGTGGGTAAGCTATTTGAATCCTGCAGGGAATAGGCGAACTCTGTCCCTAACAATGGATACCATTAGGCAATTAAGGCAATAATTGCCTCACGGCAATAAAAATCCTGTCCAAAAAATGGGGGTTGATATTTTGAAAATATGAAGGATTATAACGATAGTAAGAGCACATTTATTTCACTTGTCTGGTGACATGTTTATTCTCATTTTATCCCTATTATTATATTTGTAAACTCATTTGCATGTGACAAAAATGTGTCAGTATGCAAGTGTGTTTGGGAATGTGCCGTAGGGCTACAGTTGACTCCCGTGACCTGGTGTGCCCGGTTCTGCGATCATGGCTGTATGGGTGCCAACCATGTGTTCTAACTCAGCCTTAATGACTCTATGCAACTAATTAGCAGATTGATCTGCATATTCCTGATGAGTGGCGGGCCAACTGGCTTAGCCTGTATGTGCATAGGGGAAACTGAGAGGCCAAAAGGGGAATCTAAATCAACTAAAAGCCCTAAACTTAAAAGTAAAGATGACTTACTATAAAGTAAGACTTATTTTGAGGATGAATTCTAAATAGGTTTTCAGGTAGAAGTACATTTTGGGAAGTATTTATACAGGGGAAGACGAGATGGCAACACTGACAAACGACTGAGATTTGCTGCGGATGTTCTCTCTGGTCCAGTTGGACACCCGTCTGCTGCAGGTTCACAAGACATGAAGAGCTTTTGTTTGTGTGGGAAGCTCTCCGTTGTGACATTGTTGTTAATGCTCCACAAGGCTGGCCTGAAAGATGAAAAGCAGAGAACGCGAGGCAAAGAAAGATGTGCCCGCTGACGACCTCAGCTCGGCAGCTGGTTGGCGGCCATGACCTGACCTGTGCATCGCACCCTGTAATGGCTCTGCAAACATGAGAGTGCAATGCAGATGGAAGAGAGGAGGGCATACAGTAAGAGGGACATTAAGGAGAGAGGCGCTGAATCTAAATAGAGTATGTATGCAAGCAAGAGTAGAACTCTTAGTTACTGAGGGATCAGTGTCACGGACCAAAGAAAAAACATTTCAGCGACTGCCTCCCTCCTCCTCCCTCCTTCACCCTCTCTCTCCCTCTCCCAGAGAGATCTGTCATCAATGGGCTTCTTTATGATTGCAGTAGCGTCATGTGTGCGTCTGGAGCTCTCAAAGCTGAACTTGTTCAGGTTCCGGGGAAAATAGAAATGTTGTACACACGCAAACAAGACCAGGACAAGACACATACGTGAACAGAGAAGACATAACATCTAAACACATGGGTGCACACAAAACTAATGTACCCCATCTTACGAAAAATGTATAACATTTTTTTTAAAAAAGGAGCACAAAAATACAAAAGATATCAGAATAATGCAAGAGCCGGTAACCAACGAAGACGGCGAAATGTCAAGGCCAAATAAATGTATGTTAGATGCAGCAATCTCTCACAGAACAGGTCCCATGAGGCAGCCATACCCAAGGTGGATGGCTGCAATCAACGACTAAAATAATAGCCCCCACTACTACTCAGTGTGACAGACGCTGGAGAGATACAAGCATTCGTCTATGTGAAGAGGCCGAAGACACAAAGAGCTGGCCACACTTCCTAAATTCCTTAGTCCTGTCCAAAAAGATGCATTATTTGTACATAGCTCCTACACGAGTGAATTAAGCAGTCGCTCTCCTTTCTCATTGCTGAGGAGCTCCATGTTAACATAATGTTTGTCTTCCTCTGACTGAACAGAGAGGGGAATCTCAGCGTTGGGGTCTTCCACCATGTATCCCCAGCAAGAGCTAGTTTAAGTTGCCTCATCCCTGTGTTCTGCCGTGGCGTCAGAGAGGTAGGGATCGAGTCCGCCGACACTCACAAGCTACGCTCAAGAATTCTAGCCAGCATGGAGCTACAGTGTTGGAAGGACTCTGCGTCTACGGGCGATGCCTGGGCGTGCTGTACTTCCAAACATGCGATGGTTGTCCTTCCCTGAGATGGTAAAAGCAAAAGCCGCTCAGAAAGGGCTGGACACTACGTGCTTCACCTTGCCGCCACCAGCGTTTCCCTGAGAGGGTACGGGGAGAGTCATAGTAGCTAATGAAAAACGCTGACGTCTAGCAGTAGCTAGGAACACACAGGTTCACCTTATTAGTTAAAGTGGTTTAAAACAGGTAGTCCGCCACAACCACAACATGAAAAACAAAGGAATATTTTCTCTAAAAATAAATGCATCTCCCGACACCAGCCGAGGAACCCAAGTGATATTCACAGGAACGAAAATGAGAATACTGTGTTGGAGGACGCATGCGGTTATAAAGCGGGACGAGCCGCCTCCCATAGTGAGACACCAAGCAAGGTACGAAAGAGAAGTGCATAGGTTTGATTTGAAGTTGAACTGCATCACGCTCATCGTGGACCACTGCAATAAAGTAAAATGATCTGTTGAATAAATTACAAACTTAATTTCTACGGCAAAATTCCAGATGGTTTTGAATTGACTAAATATTAATAAATGTAACTTTTAATAATCATTGATAAGTTAATTCAATTTTATTTGTTATGTTGTTTAAATCGGGCTTTCCCAATTCAAAGAAATTGTTTCTTCACTCAAATCCCGAAAACACTTCAAAATCACTTGAGGCACTTACTGAAAGAGCTGCACATTGTGTCCTAGGTGGTAGCACAGAAGGCTCATTTCGTCAGCTTTTCACCTTGAGGTATTATTGTTTAAATGGAGTGTAATGAAGCATAACAGGTTTATGGTTTATTTGGTGCATCAACATATTTGGATATTAGGCAGCCAAGAGCGACAACTACTCAAAATGTTTTATGAAGTTGACATGATGTTTACTTAGTTTTTACAAGTCTTTTGACTTCTTGGGGAGAGGGAGAACCAAGTATTGGCTGAAGCGTGTCACATGGCTGGTTGAGTGAGGAATGTTAGTCCACTTCTACCGTAGCGGCCTGATAGAAATGGCTGCTTGGTTAGCGTCACTCAGAAAATAAAAGTAGAAAGTGTTCAAAATGAAACTGAGCTGTGGAAACTGAATCTAAAATGATATCTTAAACATTAATTCAAATTTTTTATAACATATTTATTTAAGGCTTTTCAATTGTCAATCCTACTCTATTTTTCATTTGAAATTGTATTGTACAAATTGTATTACTGCATAAAATTAAAAAATATATTGATTTGAACAAATATTCAATAAATGCATTTTTTAGTTTATGGTTACATGAGAGCAAGATATAGTAACATTTGCAATTTTGATTTTTTTTTTTCCCCCCCTGTGGACTCTTGTGTTTTTGGCCAGACAGCCGTTATATGAACATGCGGAAAAATTCAAATAGAATTTGTAAATGTATGTATGTAATAGATGTATGTGTGTGTGTCTGTGTGTGTGTGCAGGGGCAAGAATAACTACAGTCTAACATCAAGTGAAGCTCAGACCTCTCAAGGTGGGTAATTTACAATCTTATATAAGGACTCTGTGATATCAGTGAAATAGTGGCCAACAGGGGATTCATGAAAAGGGAGAAGGGTTAAGTGTCAATACAGATGTTTGCCATTCATACGCATTCATGCTTATAGAAATTATTTACAGGTGTTGAAAAAGTTCAAAGTGCTGACTTCTAAAAAAGTGACCCGACTGTAGTTCAGGGGTTCTGAAACTTTTTCAGACCAAGGACCACTTAACCAATAAAAAAACACTCACACACCACCTATCACCACCAAATATCCAAAAACAATAGGCCTGCTTACCACTCCAACAGTATATTAGAAATTAAGAGGCTAATATTGAGCTTATGTGACCTTCTCTACATCGCTCGTTCACACATTAAATCAACAATACAAATACATCTACGGATTCTACAAGCATTTCATTCATATGTGATCTAAACGGTAAATGCTGATAGATTTTATTTATATATATATAGTTTTTTTTTCTCCATGAAAATGAAGTATTTTTACAGCCAAGCTTATTACACCAGGGGTTCTCAAACGCACACAAAATCACTTGTTGTCGCTGCGGCTGAAACACCTGTAGCTGCTGAACCACTTGTAGCTGCATCACCTGCATCAGGATGATGCAGCTTGACTGTCGCGTCAGATTTTTCATTTAACCCTAACCCTTAACTGACCTGGTCTTTGAGCCATCGATCCATCTCTCAGTTGACTCTCAAATTGACCGCGCAGATCATTTATGACGTAAGATCGTAAAACAAACCCACGTAGCTATGTAGCTATGCTACATCTATGCTACACTCTATACTAGTCATTTTTAAACAGTTTGAGAAACACTGGTGGTCCGCGGACCACTCTTTGAGAAAGACTGCTGTAGTTGATCTTAGTTGTCGGACATTTTGATTTATTTTATTAAAGTTTGGTTTCTATAGAAAAGGACAAAACATGCACACTGTGTTAAACACACCAATTCACACTTTAAAAAAATCAGATTCTGATTTATATAAATATGAATATGTTTTTATTCAGCGTAATAAGGTATCAAAAATGCATTGTGTGAAAAATGATAATTTAAAGTATTGGCACAAGAATCAAAAATAATTAATAGTAGGTGCATAACAACAGACGGATAACGTGTGTGTGTGTGTGTGTGTGTGTGTGTGTGTGTGTGTGTCCTAGGGCAGGGAAAGGGAAGCACATCAAATAATGTCAATACTTAATTTTTTTTTTTTTGTACAAAATAATTACATTACATGTATAAACTGCCAGAACAGAAGCACATTGAAGCTATAATGAGGACAGTTGTATAAATCAAACAATGTGTTTTCAGCTTTAAAGTGAGTGAGGCCATCTAGAAACATGTCCTGCCAAACTTATGAGCGGAATACTGAGAAGATCAAAAGCTTCTTTCTTGTTCATAATGTACTGTTGAAGCGGTAAATTAGCCAGTGCCTGAGCCCAAGGCATGCGTGAAACCAGCAGCACACGCCGGCCTGGTCACAGTAGGAAGGGCATCTGTGCGTGTGTGTGTGTATGTGTGTGTTGGGGAGTTCAAGACAAAAGGTTGGCAGAAGCAGGGTCTGATAAATCACATGATTCTCAACAGACCATTTCCTTCATATCCCTTCTCTATGGCTTTGATCTAATCTGAGCAAAGTGGTAATGCTGGTGTCGGCATGTAAGCTGCTCACCCACGTGCTGTCTTTGACATAATTGGCAGTAGTGTGCGCTAACCTACCTGCTGTCCTCTGACGGAACTGGTGGATCTCCGTTGAAGGGTCTTATCCTGTGGCCCGGTATCTGAGCCTCGGGTGGGGGCCCAGTCAGAATCAGGGCTAGACCTCTGCGCTGCAGCATCAACCTGCTCTGACACCACCGCCTGTAAGAAAAGAGACAGTGCATGTGTATTTGCGAGTGAGAAAGACAGGCCTTTAGGTGCAGACGACAACGGAAACAAGTGACAAAACAAATCGTGAATCGTTGCCCTTATTGTAAGTCGCTTTGGACAAAAGTGTCCGCTGAATGAACTGCGAGTGTAGTGAGTCCAGAGTTAAGAGGAATTGGCTTGCTGGGCATCTGTTACTTCGTGAAACACATACAAGACAACAAGTATCATTGCCTTCTGTACAATATGCTTAAAACTTGCACGTGTTTATACAAGTGTTTGTGGCTTTACACTTGGATTATTGTAAATGTGTTCAACACGAGTCATACTTAAAAAGATGATGTTCCAATGTGATAAGTAAGAAAAAGTCATTCATTTTTCCATAGTCTGTGACATGTTATGATATCTTGAAAATCTTTTTTTTCCCCTCAGTTTAACCAAAACAGTCTATGAACAAAAGGACTAACAATTATTCTGACGGATTCCCAGCCAATATTCACGGTCCAACAGTTTTTATTGGCTGTTGGCCATTATTTGAGAACCAAAAACATAAAACAAACTAAATGTGTGACAGACAATCATTTACGAGCAATTACACCAAACAGCCGTTCAGTAACTTTCTGTGTTGAAATCAGTGGGTGGAACATATTATAATAGTAGATTAAGTAGTTATTAATATTACCACACTCAAATACCAACAGTAATATTGATAGATAAGAAAATGCATACATTTAAACAAAAGGCAAGAAAACAGGAAATGTCAGCTCCTTGAACTTGAAGAGCAAGCAAGCTTCTTTGTATACAGGTTACAGTATACAGGGAGAAATCTATAGGAAAAGGTGGAGGTATCAGTTTGCGAATTGACGCCCACCTCAATGGACCATAATGCAATGTTGTGATAAGCACATGGTGTGTTGACTAAGCGACAATGGCACATTTAGATCACAGACATGCTCAAGTCTTGACAAACTAGAGGGCGACCAAGCAGCCCACATTGCTACCTTTGATTGAATCAACGGCAGTTGTCAAAATTCATTTTAGGGAAATGTAGAAAAAATAACAAGCTGACAAGAGTTTCAAGTGGTTCAACAGACTAAGCCTTGCACACTGATGTCCAGTGTAAGCAGATGTGTCATGTGGCAGTGGGACAGCTATCTACCACCTCCAGCATTGTGTGTGCTATCATAGTCTGTCTATTGATCAGTGTCTATTAGCCAGTGTCTAGTAGCATCTGCAAGCCTCAGCACACAGCGGGGACCGCCAAAACAAACTGAAGGGGACAAGGATAAAGCAGGGAGCCATAAAGGATTGTTTAAAAAAAACAAAAAAAAAGGGACAGGAAACATTCTGTGATGCATGTGCTGTATAGACACTTTGTATAAGCTTAATTGATGCCTCATTCACCCACATACCTCTTGACTGCATCATCTTACTGTATAAATTCTCACCTCTCTTTTCTTAAGTCCTTGATAAAAAGGCGTGAAGCACAAAAAAACAAAAAAAAAACAGCCTCACCTGCTGCTTTCAACAACACGTCTGCTGAACATATCAAATCAAAGCCTTTTGACAAATGGAGCCATTCACAACTGCGCTTTACTGGGAGGCCAGGTAGTGAAGAGAACCCGCAGACGATGTCATCACCTTTTCTCCAACGAGTCCTGATTGCATTATCAGAAACCTGGCATCTGGGCGTGACCTTGTTAACTGCCAGGGTAATCAACTTTAACCAAAGGGGAGGAGAGGGGATGATAAATTATTAGTGAGGAAGATTTTGTTCATGTTTTATTAAATTGGCCTGTCAAAGGGGGTTGGTCAAATTATCTGGGGCCTCGTTTATTGGAGGCCGGCCATATTGGCGCATCTGTTACAATTATTTATAATTTCCAGGCAGTCAGGAGGACGGACTGGGTTTTTCGGCATCAGCCACATAAAGCAATTTAGAAATTAACTGATGCGGGAGTGTCTGAGTTTTTTTCCCCTCTCACAATCTCTCTCATCCCCATCCTGGTTTTCATCCAGCAAAAAAAAAACAAAAACAAGGAAACTGTGAGACAGTAAAGGAGCAAAGATGCAAAAGGGAAGAAATAAACATATTACAAGCAGCTTACTGAAAGCAATGGAATAATAGTTAAAGAGAAGAAGAGAGCATGCAGGTGCAGTGAAAAAAAAGAGCAAGAGATTGTGGGGAGGCTGAGGGAGGGCTAGGGGGGGTGGGGGGGGGAGAGAAAAGCCGGTCTTGGTAATTACTGAACACGATTAGGTTCTTGGGGGAACTTGTCTGGCACTCGCGGCCCTCGCTGCTGAGGATGCGGCAGGCAGGACCATATGGAGGGAGGCTTGTGATTGTGCTCCCTAAAGCTCGTGACCCGTCTGCTGCCGAGCCCTTGAGCTGAATGTGAAATGAGACTTGCCAGGCCTAATGTTCTACACATGCACCATTTATGCCACAAAACAAATCTGATCACTGTTAATTATGGAGCAGCTATAATCAGGAGGGGCCCCCACCACAAACACACACACACACACACACCACACACACACACACACACATCTGTGGAGTGACAGCATTTGTGCAAGTGATTGGATAGGCTTCAAAAGTGAGGGCTATAAGGTGCATGCCCCCCCACCAGGCCAGGTGCACTTGGTATTCAAGATGGTGATTCTTCAGAGAATGTGTACGTGCATATATGTACGAGCGTGTGCGCTAACAGGGACTTTATAGAAGGACAGCACACAGTGAGTAGGGTGCAGGGTGCGAGTATGTTTGTGTGTGTATGTACACAGCCCTGAGTCCTCCCACACAGTCTGTTTGACCTGAGTGTATGTGCTTGAACGAGTGAGTGCATGTATCTGCAGCGGCACATGGCTGTGCTTCATTAATGAGGCGAGCTGTGCTACACAGAGGTTCTCATCTAATGAGAGCAGTTGAGCTGGTAAAACACACCACTGGAGTCCATGTCATTAGTATGTCTCTGGCCCCGGACATGGCCCAGCTCCAAACACACGCTCATACACAAACTAATGTTGACAACCCCGATAATACGGATAACGCACGCAGCATACACGAGATGAGTGGTTGACAAAAATAGCATTATAAGTCATGAAACATTTATCAGACTATAATTCTTAAGCATCCGCTGAATTTATAACCTTTACACAATGTTTTTATATGGGAAAGATGAGTGATGTGTCTGAAGAGAAAAGGCATATGTTAATACAAGCAGCAGGTTGCACTAAATTTTTAACATACTCCTAGGGAGGTCCTGACAGTTAAGCTAAAGGAGTGCCGTTCCAGATGGGGAAAAACTGAAGAGCAGCCAGAGTCAAAACAAGACCCATGTGAAAGACAATTCAAAAATATCTGACTTATACAAGCTCTCCGTCATATTTTACTGAAGAATAAAAAGTACCCGCTATCCTTATTCTGTTCTGTACTGTATATGTTTACATAAACATACACAAAAGAACTCTCTGGCTGACTCCAATCCGTTTGTTAAGATCGTGGTTGAAAAATTAATTTCCATGTTTCTTTGTAGCATTATGGTTTCATCGTTTTCTCTTGATGGTTGCCATTAATGATGATGATGATCAAAAGAAACGCCTCACCTAAGCCAAACGTGACCCCGCAAAATGGTGGGTGTATTTGTGTGCACGTGTGTGTGCGTAACTAGCACTTTAATTATACATCTAAAAGCATTTAGATTGGCCAACATAAATAACAAGACAGAAGCAGATGTTTTAAAAAAAAAAAAACATCTCAACACGCTATGGGAGATGCACCATGTGAGCTTCTTTCAATTTATAAAGAAGGAGACCACCTTGGGAAATGTTGTTGCCGTGCTTAAGGTTCAGTTTATAAAATCCATATAAAAAGGGACTTGTCTGTTGACAACACTTTGAGTATTTTATGCCAAAGCGTAAGCGTAGAAATGTGAACGTGCAGAAGGTGCTCCTTCTTTACGGGAAGCCATAGGAAATGAGGTGGCTTGGCCATAATGAGGTCGTATCTACTATCATTAGTGTATTTAATAGTGTGAAAACTTGTCATAGCAGTAATAGCACAGGTGTTACGAACAATATTAATGATGGTTCTGTTCTATTTCAGGGTCCCAGTGCGACAGTGAGCCGGCATGCACAATACCAGGACCCTGAAACGGAAGCAGCTTTCATTTTAATACTCACACCTGTGCTTTTCCGACTGCGACACGTCCTAACACTCTCGGTGAGAAACGCCTATTTTACTTGAAAAAAAAAAAAAAGTTTCAGTGAACATTTAATAGACACGGGGGCTTCTTTCTCTTATATTCATATGAAACTTTTCTGGAGTGAATGAACATGCCTAATTTCCCCTTTCCAATGCTGATTAGAGAATAACCAGTGCTTTGAATGACTGCCCACACAATTAACACCTTTCCACTCATTTACTGTGGTGAAGGTTCCAGAAAGCCTGAGGTCTGCTATGGATTCTAATGTTGGTCTTTAATCACCGCACAGCTCTAACAAAAGCCAAACACTAGACAACTATAAATACATGATGCAGTTTGGGAGATAGTTGCAAATGATTAGATGTTCACTCTTGCTATTTTTTGTCCACTAATGAGGACTCTCTTTCCTGCCTCTAGAATCTGATGGTGACCACCCAACCTGGCAACTCAACCCCCCCCCAACCTGGCAGTTTGTTCAGACTGCATTGTATTGTGTGTGGGGGTCACCCAGGTGCCTGATGATCGTCCAGGCCCTACAGCTAGAAGATCAGGGAATGAAGCCATTTCCAGTTTGACATTACGGAGCTATCACACCGTTTTCAGTACAAACACACACAGAATATACAGAACACTTCTGAAAATACAGTAGTGCTAAAACAATAAATCAATTTGTTGACTGAACAACAATCATTTTGATGATTGATTAATTGTTTAAGTTATTTATCTAAGCAAGAGCACCAAACATTTTTTCAATATGACGATTTGCTCTTTCTTTGTTTTAAAATTGACCTCAAAATGAATATTTTTCAGAGTTTGCTCCAGCAAACTGATGGGCGTTTTACATCATTTTTCTGGCCTTTTTTACACTAAATGACAAATCATAAAAACAAACTACTTTTATTAATTAATTGTCTATAAAAATGATCATTAGTTAAGACCTGGTTAGGGCTGTCACAATATTGTGATAATTAAAAAAAAAATTAAAATAATAAATAATTCACAATAACGATATTATTGCGAAAATTTGAAATAAATAATAATAATGCAATTCGTCAAATTCAACTTTAACTTTGTTTATTGAGCGTTTTTGTCTCTTTTTTTGGCAAATTAATTACACTCAAAATACGAGTATAGGTAGTTGGAGAGAGAGCGTCTGTAACCTTAACTGTACAAAGGTGTATCTACACAATATTATCATATGTGTATTATTAACATCAATAATGTCAATATCGATATATCGCAACACCCCTAGTGGAGCTGAAACTACAGTTATAAAAAAAAAAAAAAAGCAACATTAATTTTTTAACCTAGTGCTGACCCTGCAGGTTAATTGATATAGGAGGTAACAGAATCCAAGAAACATAGCATGACTCATATTAACCGACAGGAAGCAGCACTGCTTGGTTACTCTAGACATTGTTCATGTTTAAGCCTTTGTTAAGTCTTGTTACGCTTCCTGCAAAGAGTTAACTTGACATAAGATAAAAGAGCACAGACAGTCAATCTCGGTGCACAGCGTGGAAGTATAACACACAATGGGTGTTATTCCTCTCACTCACCCTCCTCCTTTATTCCGCTCCCCCCAAAAACCACCGCGGGAGGGGTGTTCAAAGCAGTCGCGCTGGTCCATATTCAAATGAGCACTGCTTCTCCCCCCTGTGCTCCCGTTGCGATCAGCACTTTGATCACCTCCAACGGTAACTTCCACCAAAACATTTAAAATTAAAATCAAATCTGCCTTAACAACCTGAGCATTAGAATTTAACAGGTGTTCGGGAGGAAGTTGTTACAGAATTTGCGATTATGTGCTCGGATACACACACCTTTAGTCAAACACGCACCTACGCAGACACATGCGTACACACATACGCACAACCTGTCAGTGAAATTACAGAGTGGGAAACAGAAAGCCCTCCTGACTGAGTGCTATACCTTGGGATACCTTGTGTTCACTTTGATGTCAGTAGGTAAGAAAGTTAAAGAAACAAATCAGCCAGACAGCAGCTACATGTGTTCAGTAAACAAAAGTTCATATTAATTCTTAGCATAGGTTATTATAGACACGGCATTTTTGTAATTACATCTCTGCCCTGGAAATGTGTGAGGAGTTTTTTTTTTTTTCTTCATCTTGACCTGGATGAGGAAGTAGCATGAGGTGGAGTGCATGTTCAGCGTGATATACACACACACACACACACACACACACACTTCACAAATGCATGTCTGCAGGCATGCATGCACCACACTACACTCACACAGCACTAACTGCATTTTCTCTAAATGTAGTATTAATTACTGGGGGAACACTGCAGTACTGTATTTAATTACTGACTAAATGATCCATTTATATTTCACCGTTGGTTAAATTAACAGGGTTAAGTGAGACAGGGCGATTGTAACTCGCTTAACATTTGAGCTGGTATCTTTTAACTTCCAGTCTGGGGGCAGCACTGTCAGAAAATAGCAACCAATCACATTAAACAATTATAGTCTGTGGAGGCACAGAAATGCCTCAACTGCTAAAAACAAAAAAAAACAAAACAAAAAAAAAAAAATAATAATCATCTTCCGCGGCATCAGCTACAGAGTTGTTCTATCAGCAATAAGATGTAGTTTGAACTGAAGTAAAAGTCATACTGCTGAACAGATTCAGAAACTCATTATAACAACAAGTGCAGTGCCCTACAATGTTTATGGAAAGAGGTTGTGTGGCTGCAGATATACAGTAGATACTATTCTAGTCTTTGACACTGTGTGGTCCAAGAAACACCCATCACCATATCATTAAGAGTTGTTAAAGCCCGCTTAAAATGTGGCTGCAGCGTTAACTTTATACTAGAGCCGTTATTGCCTTGGGGTGACAGTTCAAAGGTAGTGAGCTAAAGCCAAACCCCTGCTGACTGACAGATGTAGAACTGTAACTGCAACATCATCTTCAAAAACATAACTGGGCTCCAATTAAAATCACCTCTCTCCATCTCTTATCCGTCTTTGCTATCTGACACGGGTGTGTTAAAAGGACTTCCAGGTACTTGGGTGGGAGGATAGAAAGAAGCTATAGATAAAGTAAGTAAGTCAGAGGGTGCATGTGTGCCCAGGACAGCGAGCTGGAGAAGATCAGATAGCTGACATGAAAGATGCTGGTGCTTGGAGAGATAGCTAGATCAAGGGTGAACTAGAGTGATATTAAGAGAGTGAATCTCAGTTAAAGACCACCACCACAGGCCATGCTGGGGCTTGTCAGTCATTCCTGTGCCTACTAATCCACCTACACATTTCCGTCTCTGTACCTTAGCGCAATTAGACACTAGCTCTAGACAGGTCATTGTGAGATGTAGCCTAATATGTTTATTATGTAAGAAAAAACATAGATACATTATGCAGGGAATCATACTCATACATATGTTGTTGTCCGTACCCACACACATGCATATATTTATTCATACGTATAGTTCAACGACTTCTGCAGCAGAGCGGGCATCATAGAAAACTACTTTTTGGCCTGGAATTGCGAAGCGCTTGATAAACTTTAAACAGGCAGGGCCTCTGTCGGGAGATGGTGAACAATAAGAAGGGTGCTTACCTTAAAGTTGGTTTGTCTGTACGGTGAGTAAAGGGCTGTGTGCTGATCCTGTGGTTGCTGTTGTTGTTGCTGCTGCTGTTGTAGCTGGGCCTGCTGCTGCTGCTGTTGTAGCTGGGCCTGCTGCTGCTGCTGTAGCTGGGCCTGGAGTTGCAGGATGTTTTGGTCTTTGTCAGCCAGCAGGCTGCTGAGCTTCTGGTGACTCTGACGGAGGTTGGCCTCACTAGACATGAGGGCCTGGTAGCATTGACTCAACTCCTTGTACAGCTGTCAACAAACACAAATAGGACTAAAGGGTTGGAAAAGCAGGGCAGGAGGGGAGGTGAGGAGGCGAGGGATTGAGTCACGTCAGCTAGAGACGGGATGTCAAACGGAAGAAGAGGAGACATCACTCATAAGTTTGGGCTACATGAAAACTGACATGCGTTTTCATATTAAGCTGCACCATTAGGGCCAACACGATCATTTCCGATAATTTTTCATCAATATTGAGATTACGGTTATTTATCACGATTATTTATTCATTTTAGGGGCAAAATATTTTTATTGAACTTTCACATTTGAATAAACAAAGCACTGCACTCACTTCCACGTTTCACTAAATTCCTGCTAATGAATCTTTGCAGCGAAATAAGACAGGTCCATATTCATAGTGCATCTCCTATAAGCACAATATTTATAAAATTGTACCAAGACTTCTTACCCAAAATTAAATCAACCTGAGCACTGCTTTCACTTTCATGTCTTGCTACATTCCTGCTAATTAACGAATCTTTTAATCAAAATGAGACTTGAAATAAGGTTTGTCACCTGAATTTGGTGCATATTCGTTTTGCCCGGCGCCTGTTGTCTGTTGTTTATTACTCTTCTACTCTGTACTACAGCCACAACATTCAGGAAGGTTTTCTATGAGCGGACGACACATTTTAAAACGTCCATATCGCAGTTGATCATGTCCATTACATTGTGGGAAGTCAAAATAGGGATTGCAATTAATATTCAATTAACTGTGCATCCCTCAGGCATATGGGGATGTTGTCTTTTTTTCCATAGTAATAGGAAAGACATATGCTAAAAGGAAAAATTGAAAGGATAAAAACACAAGACGAAGAAGATAATATGAAGTTAGACAGAAAATGTTTCTTAAAATTCATGTTTTATGACTAATAATTGCCCCAAATATCTCCCTGTCCCCCTCCCTGTGTAGTGCTGTGTATGGCACAGTGGTACCGTCATCAGACAGAGGGTTGGTAGGTTGAGAACCAATTCACAGTAACAGGATACGGTGAGAAAAGTCCTTTTTTTCTGGCACTAGTCAAATAATTGTAGGGTACAGCTAGCTTGGAAATAAATCACCACAGCGGGTGAGGGCTGAGTGGAGTGCAACAAAGTGGTTATAATAATGATGAGTTTGAGGTTTGGTATGTATGTGTGTGCGTGTGTGTGTGCGTGTGTGTGTACCCTCTGATAGGAGGTGGTGTCAGCAGTATGTGCCTCTTCTTGGTTCCTCAGGACTCTCTGAGTGTCGAGGTTGAGTCCTTCCAGTTGCTTAATCAGATGGCTCTGCTCTGCCGCATGCTCTGTACTCTGTCTGTACAGAATCTGCACATCTGCAAACTCACAACTACACACACACACACACGTTATACAAATTCATACTATACATGTGCTGTCCCTGTTAAAGTAAAAACATTGTTTATCAACACACAATAGAGCAGTACTGCTGTTCATTTCTCAATTAATACACTGAAAATACATGTCCAGCTTTTGGGTGTAATTCAAGACGTAAACATATAGAGAAGACATATCTAAAAAGGGTGTGAGGAGGTCAGAGAAATGCAATTCTTATTTATTTTCTTAGATTACATAATTCAATTTAAAATGTGTAAAATGCGTTTTAAAAAGTGTCAATTTTGATATAGATTTAACTCACTTATACAAATAAACACAACACTGAAAAATACAATTGAAATATTAGGGTGAACCCAGGGCAATCATAAGTTTGTATTTCTGAATTTTGTTTCATGTCCCATGAAATGACCAGAAAGTGCTCCACTAACTTATACATGCATCTTTTTTCACCTCGCCAAAACCTAAAGAATGGTCTCCAGCCCTGATGTGACTGACATGTCAGAGTGCCTCTGGTATTAAAACAGAAAAGTAGTTAAAAAAAAAGGGTGAGATTACCACTAAGGCTCCAACGGTTCTCACAGTTTTTTTATCATATCGACTAAAGCTTAGCCAAAGCCTGCCCTGTTTCCCTTTCCTCCTTCTTTTAAAGCACATCCACTATGCAGGGCTTATCAAGTGGCTTTAGGTGAGCCAGAGTGGAAGAAATCTGTGTCACCCCCAAGCCTCACAGCGTAGCGAGCAATATGCTAACTGCTCTACACAGTAACCCATCTGAAGTAATGTATACGTCTACGCAGGACAGAGGCATCCTTCCTTTAGCTAATGAAATTACCCAAAAATATAACCAATTCAGGTGTGCTTGTTACAAGAAAACAGACACTGGGGTGTATTGGCCGATGCTGAAGTTGATGGGCTCACCGAAGTTGATTGAGTTGCCCCTCTTTTGCTGCCACCTCCTTCTCTTTGGAAGAAAGCTGAGCTGTTACACTGCTACTGTGGCTCCGTGAGCTGGACAACTCCTGCCAAGCATTTTGTAGCTCCTCCTCCAACTTCTGGTGTAGAAGAGTAACAACAGTTTATTTCTATTTCAGGAACATAGCCAATAGCAGAGAATGCAGCCCCATGTGTTTGCAGTGGGTTGAGGATTGAGCCATGTAAGCACAGACTAGTGAGGTTGCTTATTCTGCACTGGAATCAGAAAGGTTTCATTTCACAATTGTGACAAAGTGTAAATGTCGGATATCCAGCATTTCAGCCATGTTTTTCTGTCCATCTGATGGAACAGATACTCTTCAGTTTTAATCCATGCGGCCGTCTTCACTGGCTGCGTAACCGCTCGCATTTCTGTCAGACTTTAAGCTTGTAAAAGCAACCATAATCATCTTTTTTAGGCTTCAAATCTATTTACTTCCAAATTACACATGTACCTACATTGATTGTGCATTGGGCTGTAAGCACTGTCAAAACATGCAAGTGCACAGCAGCACTGTGGCTGAACAGATTCAGTGGAGACGCAGACGCAGGACAGCAGCTGCTGCTAGTGTGCCGCTTTCACTGTGCAGCAGGTGTAGACAAGGTGTTAGTGACAGCTTTTTCTTAATAAGAAGAAACCATTAGAGCATCAAACACACAAAGGTCCTCAAACCTTGACAGATTAAATGTAATTAAAGAAGCATTTCACAGGGCAAGAATTAACCATATGCAAAATTAATTAGTCTTCCGCAATTACAAGAAAGGACATGAAAAGATGCCATGATAATACTTGCGTGTTTAAGTGCATAAAAAAAAAAAAAAAAAAAAAAAAGCAATCATGTTTGTTTGGTGGACAGAATAACAAAAAATAACCTTACAGTATATTATGGCAGAAAAACTCACAATGATTAGATTTTAAGGAGAATGTTTGTGTCATCAGTTACACTCTAAGTGTTAAAATAACAACGTAATAAGGAGGATCACTACATTTGTAATAGCTTGAGGGCTATCATAATGTTTCTTTCATTGTGTCCACCCCCTGTAGGTGTGCTTGATCTACGCATGCACTGGATTCAATTATAAATTCCCGGACAAATCTTTGCCATGTAAAACAAATTGGCATGATGTATCCACCGCACACCCTATGATCTCCATCTCTATCCCTCAAATCAATGTATGATACAAAGAATGAGGAACAGGTGGAGTGTCTTTGGCAGTGATGGATGTGCATAGACTAGTTGCTGGGCTCCATCCTGTCCAAGTGTAATTACTCTGCAGCCCTGACTTATTCAAGACTTCCTGTCTGAGTCCATTTGACTAGCGTAGCAATATGTTTCATAACGATTAGACTATAAGGAAGGAGAAGAATGTGACGCTCTTCTGCTGCTCCTATGTCCAGGTACTCTAGTATTGGCAGGCAGCTGTAAGGGTATGGCAAAAGGCGGCAGGTTGAAATGAGAACTCTTCAGGACTTTGTGATTTGATGCGTTGAATGTTTAGAAATCAACACTGCTGTCACTATCTAATCACTGTATTTCTCATGTCCACAGAGATGGGAAGTATTGATTGACACCAATGACTGGAGCAATGGACATATTCTGTAAATTAACTGCTTGCATTTGGGGAGAATTGAACGACTCATAACAACTACAAACTCTTGCAACCACACAATGACTTCCAAAAAGTTCCTTCCAGTGGTGGTCAGCTCAATACATTTTTTTTTTTTTTTTTTTACCCTAACCAAGGAAGATTTGTCTCCCCCATGTTGAATCATAATTTTTCATTCCTTTGAATATAGTCCCTGCATATTTTAATTGTGTGCTTTGCAACAGAGATCTTTTTATATTCACATGCTGAGGAGGAAAGGGTATGAGGGATCAGAGAGTTCAAGGTGTGCAGAAGAAAGGGAAAGCTGTGTGTGTGTGTGTGTGTGTGTGTGTGTGTGTGTGTGTGTGTGTGT
>CALSBV010012195.1:1885223-1921380 GCA_943590825.1 Bovichtus diacanthus | reverse complement strand
GTGTGTGTGTGTGTGTGTGTGTGTGTGTGTGTGTGTGTGTGTGTGTGTCCGAATGGACTTGTCCCCGTGTTCATACCTTGACTCTGTCCTGGGCAGCATCCCTCTGGTCTCGTTGGCTGTTGGCCTGCCTCTCTTTCACCTCCAGGTCAGCTCGCAGGGCGGCCCAGCGGGACGTTAATCCCTCTTTCTCCTCCTCTAGAGCCTTCACCACCTGCCGCTCCTCCTCCTCTTTCCTCCTACACTCCGTCTTCATTTCCTGGATAAGAAAGGTGTGTGTGTGTGTAAGGAGGAGAGTGGGGGGTCATGAGGGCCAAATAAACAATGATGAGGGAAGGAGAGAAAAAGAAAAAGTAGTGATTCAAACTGAGAAAATGAAAAAAGAAAGATGGAGAAGTACAAAAAGAGAAGCAACCCATGGGGTTGAGGCTGAAATGAATATGTAAACAGTGGACCGGCTTTGCTGCGGGAGCCCCCTGCATGGGCCACTGATTGGCCAAGGTCACCCCGGCTGTATGACTGGGCCCACGCGGCCAGATGTTGGCTGGTGTGGGCCGAGCCGTGCTGTGCCGAAAGAGCTGGGCTCATGCAGGTACAGGGGCCAGTGTGTCTGCTTTAATGACAGGCTCCTAATGAGAATGGTGCTTGCTGCAAGACGCATTAGACTCAACCTAGGTCTCCTTTGATGCTGTCCCCCACAATTTCTCGCCATGAGACCTCACCAAGACTGTGTAAGGACCATTCCTTTATCAATTAATCATAGCCAGGTCCCAACTAAGCATAATTAGGGCGAAGCCACACCATCACATGCACACTTTTTCACTTTCCCCCACTGAAGCGGTCATTAAGTATTTATCTGCAAGTTAACAACCTGCTTTTCTTTCTCTACCTCGGTCTCTCACACACACACAGACACACACACATTTCCCGGCTGTTAAGTATTCTCTGTTGTCAGTAGCAAGAAAGAAAGCTAAAAGCAAGAAATGGTGAGATAGAGCGAGGGCACAAAGCGAGAGGAGAAGATGCAAAGGCATAGAGATTGTGTTCAAGAGGGCTGAGCAATCCTCTTTCTCTTCTAAATGATTCAAATGCCTGTGGCTACAGCCACGGGGGACTTGTCGTGTTCGGCGCCACACAAAAAAGAAAGAAAGGAGACTTTTCGAATCTGAGGCCGGGACTGCCACAGAAAACGTGTTCCACCAACCTTAAGTTCCTGACTGTTATTGACCAGTTGTTCACGCAGAGCTGTCAGCTCCTTCTTCATTAAGGCACTCTCCTCGTCCACTGTCGTCCTCCTCTGTGCCACGTTGTTAATCTCCTGCTGCTGCCCTGTCACTTTCTGTGGCGGACAGCGAGACAGAGAAAAGGACAGAAAAGGAGAGAAAATCAGTATTTATTTTTTAGCCTTGATTGTGTTGCAGCAGAAATAGGATTGCAACTAACAATTATTTTCCTAATTGATTGTATTTTTCCGATGAATCGTTAGATACATTAAGCCGCAGAAAACAATGAAAACTGCCCATTGCTACTTTTTTTTAGGGCCCAAGGTGATGTCATTAAATGTCTTGTTGCGTCCGACCAACAATCCCAAACATAATAAGTTTACCATATAGTTAAGACAAGGAAAAGCAGCAAATTCTCACACTTGAGAACCAGGAACCACCGAATATTTGGGCATTTTTGTTTGAAGAATTACTTAAAACAATTGATCCATTATCAAAACAGAAAGCCACCACACACAATATCATAAAGCTCCATGATGAACAATTTATTCATTTGCAAGGTTCAGCACCATGATTTTAATGACCACCCACTTTTGATGCTGTTATGTTCACTTCATGTTATTTGGCAGCCTCTGTGGCGTTAGGAGGAGGAGGCTGGCCTCTTAACACTGCATCAGCTGGGGTTTGGCATTGGCTGGTAATCCACAGCCTTCTGTGGGTACACCCTCCTCTCAAGTAACACTGTGCTCTGGGATGCAATTAATTGCCATGTTGAGGGAAATCGCTCAGATATATCCAGATAGTGGATTTAGCGTTCCTCGCAACTCCTAGCTCGCCGTGCTAAGAACAGAGGGGCTTTAATAGAGATTTATACTGGAGAGCAGAAAATAAATTCAAACGTTGATAATGAGGTAGGCAAGAACAATTTGAACCCCAGTAGTACTCAATTGATAGAGGAGAGAAAAAAAAGGGGGGGGGTCCGCCAAGTTAAGAGGTCTAGGACAGAAAGATTAGCATTTGAAAATTCCCAGTGCAGTTTAAAAAAATGAAAGCTAATTATGTTACAAAACTGGAAAGGAGTAGCGAGGGAAAGTATAGAGAGAAAGAGGTGGAAGAAGAAAAAAAATAAACATCATCAAAGTTGGAAAGTGGAGTTATTAAGAAGAGTGCAAGATCCTGTGAGGACTCAGTGGAGCGTCAGATCTCGAAAAAACAAAAGAGTGAATCAGTATTTAGGTGTGTACGGCTCGAGGCTGTGGATGAGATGATGACTGTCAGAGGGTCGAATGACACAGCACAGAGCTCAGTGCTCGTAACGGGGTTCTCAAATAACCTGCAACTTTCAGTACCAACAGTGTACAGAGGAGAAAAAGACACTTTCCAAACGCATGGAACATAGAAGCATGCAAGTGGAAGAATTAATTGACGATGTTGTATTGGCTTTTCTGTGAAAGCCACTTTGGCATTCATCAGACCAGCTGCTCAGACGTGTAGGTTTATATTTGCACATATTTTCAAACTTTGGAGTATAAGTAATGAATTCAATGAATTATCACTGAATTATAACACCTCTTAGTGCAGCAGGTTTGTTTACAGATGTGACACGCTGGAGGAAATGGTGATGTTAAAAATGTGTGGATACTTTTACAATTAGCCGTGGCAAGTTATCTTCCTGCCAGCCATTAGTTTATTAATAACAACAGCTACATTAACGCAGATCAATACAATTGTCTGTTTATCAAAGCCTTGTTAAAATCAAGCAGAATTCACTAAGATGTAATAACATTTAGCATTTATTTTTTTTTACAAGACCCTTCTGAAATGTTAAAAAAGGAGAGTGTTTTATTTAGAAAGTGACAGTCACAGTACAACACGATTCATTTTCTTGTGCATGATATGCAGGAACAGTCTGTTCTTATAGATACAAAATAAATAGACCACACCTTTTACTTTTGGCTCTGTATGTTATTGATATAGCCAGTGGCTTGAAACTTGGTGGATTATAAATTAAAAGTGAAATTAAAGCAATTACAAAACAGTATCCATTACTGAGTGTTTCACATTTTATCTTATGTTCTTATCTTATGAATAATTATGTACAGCGAGATTTGCTTGCCAGTCGGCTGTCATGAGAGTTATTCTTTAGAACTTGTTTTTAATAAAAACAAGGCACATCAGGTGTGACAGCACTTTTCATACATCGCACTTTACTGTCTTTGTACTTTTTCTTATTATTGTATCCGTCCTTATTGTGTGCACCACACCACTGAAGGAATGCCACGATGTGAAATCTGTGAGAAAACAGTGCACTATGTCGGCTGATTGCACCGTTTAACGACCCTCAAACTAAAGGCCCAAATATTACAATGAAATAAAGTTTGACGTCATCACATATCTTGTGCTCCTCTGTGTTAATACTATAGCTACTGTATCGACTGCATCAGAGTTAAGATGGCTGAGGAGGGTAATGTAAAAAAAAAAAAAAAAAAAAACACTGGCAAGCTGATGACTCCATTACAGCCAGTCTCATTAGGAATGAACACGATTCTGGATGAGGGACGCTAATGAAGGAGACTGACAGATGCTTCAGCGAAGGGATGATGATTTGGAGTAAATTACATTAGTGATGTCATTATCGTCAGCCATCCTACCATCAGGAAACATTACTCAAAAAGGGTGGTGCAAAAGAAATCAGGTAAGAGAGAGAAGGAGTTTAAAGAGGTTATTATTTGTTTATATACACACACATGTATTTTCACTTCATTGGACAGTTAAGCCATCTAAGAATAAACACTTAGCTAATAAACAGAAAAGGCAAAGTAGGACCATGGAAAATAAAAACTCCTGACTAAATAAAATTAAAATTATTATTTCAGTGAAACACCAAAATATAAACCAAGAAAAGGCATTAAAGAAATGCTTGGAATTAACATGTCAGATAGGCAATCTCATAACTAGAAGTTCAGTAGTTTTGATCTGGAGATGTAGCTAAAAGAATGTGGCTGTGAGAAATTAATGAGAAATACCCTCCTTTTAGACTTTTGGCCAAGCTGTTGAGCAGCGCATTTAACTTCCAGTTGCTCCAATGGAGCTGATCATTGACCCACAGCAGATTTGTAGATATTTTTTTTTTATAAATATGGCAGTTTGTGAATATAATCTGTTTAGAGATGAGTGCCTTATTTTGTAAACATCGTACCGCTTACAACTAGTAGTCACTGCCAAGTAAATATTTCCGACCTGGTTGAATTACCCCCGTCATAATGTGTCTGAGGTCTAACAGACATTCGCTCAACGCAGAAAGTTACAGCCTGTTCCACCAAAGTACTGTACCTGTTCCAGCTCCTGGATCTTGTAGTCTTTGGACTGAAGGATCTCCAACACTTTCCTGTCCTTGATCTCAGCTTTGTGCTTTTCACTGAAGGAAAGACAAAAGAAAAACCACGTGTGACCATAGTGATCTACAATAGAGTGCTTTGAGGCAATAAGGTTGCAAAGTATATACTCAAAAATCAACAATAATAAAAAAGAAACAATTTACTGTAATTATTTCATAACTTTGAATCAGTGGATGTAGAGTAGAGAGACACACACAGACTGTATGCCTTGATAGAACTATATAACATGGGTTCCGTAATACTTTCCCACTTTGAGTGTAAATCTTAAGACTTTGTAACGGTCTTGTAAAATGTCAATGTCCTACAATCAATTTCTAATTCTTGGTGCACCTGCTGTACTTGGCAAATAAGGAAGATCTCTGTATATATATCTATATATATATATAGATATAGATATATATCTATATATATATATATAAGCAATTAGTGTTCTTTTTATTCTTTTCATGTAATGTTTTTGAAAACTACTCTTTAAGAAAAGTATTATCTATGTGAATAAAAAGGAAAATCGGTTGTGAAATGTGAGCTACTGTATTATCCTGCTGCTGCACCAGACTGAACTTTTCTCTCTAGCACCTCTTTTATCATAATGAACTTTAAGGGAGACAAAAACAAGACATCATTGTGGGACCTGTTTGTTTCAACTGCTTTAGGCCACCAGGGGCCACCCATTCCCTCCACTCATCACTTGTTCCTTCTACACCTCCCATCTGTGAGGCCTTTTCTCTCGTCTCTTCGCCTCTTCTGATCAGCCCTCTCCCCTGGTAGACACTGAAATAAGTATCTGGTGTCCCTGGAGGAGCTGGAACGCAGGCTGGCCTAGCTACATCTCCTTGTATATTGGGCTGTGTTCACCATGTCCTGAGCAACCAACCAATCACTCTACAAGATCCGCACAGGAAGGGGAGGGGAGGCTGAATGGCAGTTCCCAGTGGGCACCAGCGCTTGACTGGAGTCGACACAATTACCATGTCAATATCCTCCTGCGCATCAGGTGATACAATACACATACACTCTCTGGGTGCATGTTCCCCCACGAGTCTCGGTGGACCGACATACTTTGATGGGTTTCCTATGGGGCTACAAAGGAACTGAAGAGGGTGTGAAGAAGGAATGAGAGGCACAGTTACTGAGGAACTCTCTGCACGCTGTTGCACTGTGCTTTACCCCTATTAACGGTCTACTAACAACTGACAGACCTCAAAATGTACATGATATGCACCCCCTGATAGAGAAAATAGGTATCCTCAAAAGGAAAGAGTTAGTAAAAACAAGGTCCAAGTATTGAATAAAGCTTTTCATTCATTTCAACATATGCAAGTGGAAGAAGAAAAAAAAAAAACACCAGTGTCCAAGCTGCAGTGAAACCGGCATCAAAGATGATTTAAAGTCAAATATTTGTTTTCTTAGAAGGAAAAATATATTTAATTTATCCAACTGTGCATCAACTGGGAGAAGGCCAGAGCCTCTGTTCTTTTCTGAAAGTTCCCATGCCACTGTGTTTGGTGTAGCTTAGCCACCCTGCAAAAGAGGTCATATTCAATCTCACAATTTATCCGATAAAGACAAGTATTTGGCAGGCGTGTTTCAACTGTCCAGAATGGGTGCAGTGGAGGAGGAGTGTTTTCATTAAAAGGGTTTCCATGGTTGAACTGCTAGACCGGGGATAAGAAGGCTTAAATCAGCATCTGCACCAGATTTCGTCGTAACCCCAGTAGAATGGCCAAGGTGCCTTAAACACTCCTTGAACGACTTTCACATATATTTCTCTTCACTTGTGAGATAAAGGAATTTTCAGCTATTGAGCCTCTCAGGTAGCAATTTGAAAGATAAATCTACTCACCGCTCAACCACCAAACTGACAGCCTGGGTCAAGTCTGGATTTGCCACTTGCAGGCGTTTCCATAGGGACCACACAAACTCCTTGTCTGCCTGTGAAAATAAAGGATTCAGCGAGTCAACAGCTGTTATTCTTAATTGAGATAAATTGCTTTTGATACATTTGTCTCAAAATGCAAATAGGCCTACAGGAAAGCCGCAGCACATCTCTGCTTTTTCTCTCACTGAAAAAAAAAAAAAAAAAAATAGGAATGCGCAATGACATTAGCATACGACAGAAGGGGTAGTCAATCAATAATTTAAATATCTTGTACAAAATAGTTTTTGATCTGGCCTGCCCTCTCTCATCATGAGCCTCTCTTAACAAGAATTTTCATCGCTGAGATGTGACCTTCGACTCAAGGGGAGGCAGCATTGACACTTGTCATTATGCACTATTTATGACTTGGGAGAGCTGGGATCCAAATCAAAACACAGCAGTCGAGCTTGAATTTTCTTTATTAATCAATTGGGCTCCGGATATGTTTTCCACTACAGCTCCAAAGTAACTGGCCCCAAAGAAACTCAAAACTGATGACAGAGAGAGTCATCTTCAAGTAGAAAAACCCAGCCAGCTCCTGACACATTTCCAATTCAAATTGTCTCTGTTTTTTTCAAACATTTTTAAGCTACATTACATTTAATGAGGGACATCTAAAAACTACACTTTCTGACATTAAAAGACAGAATTATACCAAATCGACTTAATATAAAATTATCTGATAAATTATGTTCACATCATCATAAGATAAAAGTCATCCCTCCCACTGGAATCTACTGGTCTCCAATTAGTACATGAATCTTAACCCCCTTTTCAAAAGTGTCTAATCAATTATTTACTAAAATGGCAGAAGCAGACCTTGATAAGACCATGAGCTGAACACATAAGTGGAAGGACTGTAGATCTCTGTCTCTGTATGTATCTGTGTGTAAGTGTGTGTGTGTCTGTGTCTGTGTGTGTGTGTGTGTATATACAGAGTGGGAGCAGGGTGAAGGAGGATAGAGATCTCACCAAATCAGCCCTGCAATGCTATGTAGCTAACGAAGAAATGTCAATAAGCAGTGTGGTTGACTTGAAATAGGTGGTCTCACTCTGCCAGGCCTTTGGCTGCCATTAGCCGTTCCACAGACAAGTGTTCAGTCAGGACCCTCATCAAGATCCCTCCTCAGCCATGTGTGTACTTAAAGATGCATTGAATGTGCGTTTGATGGTGGCTGAATTATTCATTTTGAATCTAGACATTGAAACACCATGGGCTAAACATACCAATGAAAGCATCTGGAATTCAGCCACATATTAATACAATTAGCATGGTCTAGTAGGAACATTTGCTGGCCGACAGATGAGACTCTTTGTAGTTAATGGCTGTCCTGAACTACATCTTGCCGGAGACTTAAGACATCAGTGGTATTCAAATGCCACTATTTAAATGATACACTGCACAACTAAAGGTTCCTATTAGATAGACAGAATTCCTGATGTGGTCTGGACAAGACCACCAAGGATGGCTTCGATGTTTAATGTAGGGCAGCAGGAACTGTCTGGGGTGAACAAAGTGTCACTGGTAAACTAGAAGTATTATAACGTAGTGCTTTGGAACTGAAATAAACATTTTAACAGTTTTGAAAGGAAAAGGTGATCTTATTTGCTTGTCAAAATGTTTGGAGGAAAAAAAGCCTATTCAGTGCAATTAATAAATATGTGATACACAGCAGTTGTGCTTTTTTGTGGGTTGTTAGGTGAGCAAACAAACCTAATTATACAATTCCTTTACTTGTCCAAACTCTAGAAACACCGTAGAAAACATTTAACAAGAAGAATTAAATTCATATAGTTTCCAACAAAATGTTATTTTAAAACGTAATAAAAAGCTCAAGATATGCATGTGCCTGTAATAGTTTTTTTAAATTGAGTCTAGAGCATTTAAGCTGTCAGTTTTGATACTCCGTATAGTGGATTGGAAGCACAAATTAATTAAGTTTTTTGGTTTGTTGAATTACGTAGGGGCATCTATGGATTTGCGCCGCTATACACGTTTGTAAGGATGCCTTGTGTCTGAAGGTATGAAGGTCTCAAACTTCTTATCCTTAGTAAACTCTAAAAGTTAACTTCAAAAGTCAAACTTTATATCACAGGATAAATAAGGTAACAGGCTCACATGTGGTTACAGCCAAACAGCACCACAACAAATGTTCCTGCCCCATGTGTCAGGTGGTATCTATAGTCTAATAAAAACTCAAATGTAACACATCATCTGTTGAACCCCACAGCTGTCTACCTACCTGTATAACAAGGTACTGTGAATATGCAAAGTGAGAAATGCTGGGCTAAGTTCACTCATGTTATTAGGCACCACCTGGTGGCGAGTATGCAAGGACATCCTCCTTCAATCACTGACTCTCAAAATGAAGATGAAAGGTTCTCAAATATGCTCATGAGAAATTTCTGTTTCTATGCGTTTGTATTTATAGAACAAATAGAAAAATGTGGGGGTCAATTTATTCAAATGTACTTTGGAAGCAGATGTTTGCTGCACATTGTTTTCTGTCGTTGCTGAATGTTTCGTAAAGTGTGGTCAGGTAATTTACAGACTTGCAGACGACTAAACAATTAAAATATGTTTGTTTACTCCCTGGTAATAGATATGCTTTTCATTTTTAACTGTCAACCTCTAGTCATAAATCTCAACACTATAACCATGAGTTTATGCGTTAAAATTAGGGGAGGTGAAACAGATAACGAATGTACATTCCAGCAGGCAATGTTATCTCCGCAGAAAGACTTTTATTTTTAATGAGGTCACACAATGACACATTATGCGTGTCTCTTGAGTGAATCATAGGTCTTTTGTCTGTTCAAAAAATAAATATAACAGTATGAGAGGAGAAATGGTTTGGAATTTAATAAAGTGGATAGTCCAAAAAAAGTGTTGCAGACAGCATGTACTACGAACCAAGAGATGCTGGCAACTGTCAGATGTACATGTAATCAGACAAAATAAAACACAAATGTTTGTGGTTGTGACTGCAGACTCAGCCAATGAAATACAGTATATGATCAAGAATCTTTTTTTTTTTTTTACACTGGTAAGAGCATTGTGTTTGACTCATTGCTTCATCAGGTCAAAAAAATTGTGTTTACCTGACATTTGCTGACTAAAAAGACTGTATCAAGTTCAATCAACACATTTCACTATTTTAGAGCAATTTTGTGTTATCATGTAATTAGCTTATAAGGAAGCAAGCCTTAATCCTTTGTGTTTCCTGTAATACAATACATACTTTAGATAGCAGGCACCATAATCCAGCAGTGTGTGCACATCCCTTTGAGCACAAATACACACATACCTGGCATTGAGTTAACTCATCTGATAAACTGTCCACTTGCTGCTCCAAAACCAGGATGCGGGTGTAGTCTTTGGTCGACATTTTGGAACTAAAAAGGAAGCAACAAATAAGAACTGAGTTGAGCTTGGACACTTTGAAAACGTGTGGCAGTGGATAGAAACACTGATAACACTGTGATCAGCATGTAAACCCCTTCGTATTTAATCGTCGGTGAACCTGTAAGCAATATCGAGGGGGGTTTGTACTTTCATCTGACGTTAGCTCACGTTAACTTAACTTATAACTTTATGTCTTCAGCACACTCGCAGGATCATCTCTTTAGGAAAAGTGTACACAGTTTGTGTCTTACCCGTTTCGGTAGCTTCCTAACCAGGCAGATGTCAACGCTGTACCAGAAGCTTTAAAGCACTTTGCTAATACGACATAGTTGCTGCTGTAGCTGTCTTAGCTAACGTTAGCCACTTAACAAACATTCATATTTTACGTTTCTTGTCCGCCGTTGACAGCCTTCCGCGTAAAGTCAGAACAACGTCACTGCTTACTTCAACGACAGAGTTTAATTGTCCATTAAAAGTACCATTTGTAGCCTTTTTGTTCAAAAACAAAACAAACGTTTTCAGTCAATCACACCGTTGTCAATAACGACTGAAACGCTTTCCTGCTTTCAAACAAGCCCGCTGTTTTCCGTTTCTCTCCGCGTCACCGTAATTACGTCATTTTACGACGGCCACAGTAGATGTACGGCAGATGCCCTGGTTACCAAAGGCGGGTCCGTGTACCATGAGGAGTTTCTATGTTTGTTTTAAGTGGTCCTCACCACAGTTAGGTTTTGTGCAGGCTAACTGAAGAAAAGAGTGACACTTTTCACACACCCTATTTTTTTTTTTTCACACTAAGGACACAAACATGTATACAATACAATCTTATAAGATTAGCCTATTAAACTTTGAATACAATTAACTTTGACCACAAACCTAACCTTACAGTTAAAATAATATTATGATTATATATAAGCCTACAGTTGGCTTAAGGAGTGGGCTATGGTTTGTGTGTATAAAAAAACCTAAATTAGCAGCCTATTAGAATATTATATAAATATATGTATATTATATAAACTATTAGAATATTTATATTGGTTGAACTTCTTTATCACAACAGTAAGTATAAACAAATAAGATAGATTGTGTGCTTGCATGGTAACTAACTCCAGTGATTGATTTCCAAGAACAACATCAATCCTTGTTATCCATTGCATATACTATAAAGTATACACATAATATGTTATATGTTATATTGTTTACATTTTTGAAACTCAATCTGTTTTCACTGTTTCTCTGTTTCATTTAAATTCTCTGAAACATACTGATATTTTTTCTTTTGTTTGTACATTTTTTTAATTTAGATTTGGTTATTTTATTCTCTTTTTTACCCTTTGTTAGTTGTTGTATGGAGCTAGTCACAAATTAATTCCACTGCACATTATACTGTGCATGATTGTGTATGTAACAAACAAATATGATTTGATTAGATTTTTTTTTTTTTTTAAGAATAGGATGCATAGAACTTGACATAAAATCACTCTGGTGGTGACTTCTTCAATCGGCCCATGCCTCCCACTGGGTTTTCATCAGAAGTACATTTTAGCTGACCAAGACCTACTCTGAGCAACGCTTAAGATCAAGAACAAACCGCCATGGGTCAAATCGATTGGCTCTGAATTATATAATAAAAAAAAACTTACATGTGAAAGAATTCTTAATCATCTAATGCTGTGGATGGAGAATATGCTACAGTATGTGCAATGATCATCATCATGATCATTTGTTGAAAACTTTTAGGACTACCGCAGCTTTCCAATGAGGTCCAGGTCGTGTTAATAAGCTATTTATGATCGTAAATCGACCTCACTTAAATTATTTTGGAGTGTTTGAGAAAAATATCAAATCAATGAAGTATCAAACAAATTTGGAGGATTTTACAGTTTATTTTACAGACATTGTGATACGGAATTATCGACTCGCTGTGACACTGCCATGATGACTTACTGGAACACTTTGATAAAACAAAGTATCATTGATGTTATTAGTAACACCTTGTGCTATTATGTCAAAATGCTTTCTGTAAAAGAGGCCTATGGACATCAAGTCCCCTCCAAACATACCTGTAGGGCACATTCAAAATAATGCAATTTGCTTGTTTTTATTCTCTACACACATTTAAAAATAAAAACTGTGAAACTTTGTTTTATTATTTGTCAAAAAATCTTCAATTTTAAAATTGCACTTGTATCTTTGAGGGTAAAACATATATTATAACAGTTAATAAATACATTTAAATCAGTTAATAGATTACATTTAAGGCTTTTAGTCTATTAAAGCAGTGCTATGGGCTTTGATAAGCACATAGTACTTTTCAAGAAGATGACTATGTTTATCATGTCCATATTTTATTCATACAGAGCCTACAAATAAGATAAATAACAGTAGTGTAATTGAAAATCAAAGGTGGAATAATAAAATGTCACCAAAATTGTCAGAGTAATGTGAGTCAAAATTAGAGTGACGTTAATAGAAAATGGCAACATATCGGTGGTAGGGAGAGCTGTCGTGTAGCTTTTATGCTGTCATAGACACACACACACACACACACGCACACCAACACACACACATGCACTAGAATAAGGGTTCTCCTGTGTCTGCATGTGCTGTTTTACAAGCCTATAAAGCTCTGCTGTTATATCAAAGCTCAACAGCCACACGAATGACGCAAAGAGAAATGACATTGAGATATGATATTGATCTTTATACGGCAGTTTATGTTTAAAATGTTGTTTTTCTTTTATTAGACACACTTATGCCTAACCCCTGTTGATATTCACGTTGTTTTATATGTTTTTTTAATGATCTGATGTCAGATCAAAGACGTTATGCACAATACATTTTGAATCTCTGAATCCTTAGTGGGAGCTTTGAGAACTGGATGCAAGCAAAGGAAAGTGAACAAAGACGCTGTTTGACATCTGTTTTGCTGGTGAGACAAGACAACTCTATATTGTGTGGCTAATGTACTTAAGTGTCCAGCCAGATTTGGAGCACAGGGTGAGGGAGGAAAATGAAGAAATATGAGGACTGGCGCTCCTCTTCTGTCAGACAAATGTTGGTTCATCTGCTCCCTGCTTCACACACGTACACACACATGAACACACACACACAGAAAGAGAAAAGATGCAATTGACTTAGCATGATTAGGCTGTTCCTTGACCCACGAACAACTGCCTCTCATTAAGATCCTCATTTGCGGAACAATTTTAGAGGCAGTAGACTGGTACATAATGTGCAACATCTGCCTGCCCCCTGTTTCTTGTTCAGACACACACACTGACACATGGTATCTTTGAATAAGCCTCTCTCTCTCTCTCTCTCTCTCTCTCTGTCTCTCTCTCTCTCTCGCTCTCTCTCTCTCTCTGTCTCTCCCTCTCTCCCTCTCTGTCTCTCTCTCTCTCCCTCTCTCTCTCTCTCTCTCTCTCTCTCCCATACATCTGCAACAGGATTTTGAGTCTGGTCCCTGCAGTTGCAATATATTTCTTACAAGATAAAACCAACCAGTGCCAAATATCAGGTACAGTTTCTCTTACAAGAAACCTTGAAACGGATTAATTAAGAGGCAGATAATATGGAAAAACATGGTCCATAGAAAGTCAAATGAACACAATTCTCCCTGAGGAAGCTGGTAACTCAAAGGGATCATTCTTTACCTATCCCCTCTTTCATCATCAAATGCGTATAATTTGACCCCAGACACTTGCAGTTGCTTACATGTTCTACACAGGCATGTTCCACCATGTTTTAACAGTGCCTGCTGCTGCTCTTTCCTATGTCTGAAGCAAACCGTATCGCCCTCTTTTAAGTGTTTGTTGTCTGTCCCAGTAATGACACATTAATCCAGATCTTAGAGCATTTTAGGACACATAAAAGACAGATCTTCGGCAAGCACTCTTTCATATCACCAATGACATGCTTCCTGCGTAAAAAAAAAAGATGGGGAAAAAAACCCAAAACATTTTCACACACTCACCTCAACCTCTGTCATTATTTCATTTGACTTCTTTCATCTAAATGGTTTTATTGGATGTATGAAACAGGTTACAAATCAGTTTATCCTTTAATCAATTATAAAACATTTTTAAAAAAGGTATATGGGATAGTGATTTTTGTTGCGTCTTTACATTTATTTGGTCTAATTGTCCATTAAAACTGCTTCTTGGGGCTCGATTACACTACTTACAGTAAGTAAGTACAATTGAGATCCCTGAAAGGTCTGTTGAAATAGATCATAACTCAAAGGATATTTTCATCACAAGTCGCTGTTGTGATCTGTGGAGTGTTTGGAAAGAGACGGTGAAGTGATTAAATCGCTCATCGGGATGAAATAGACTACTTTTCTTGTCATAATGAATATCACTCACACAGTGCCACTGTGTGCAGCTGGATTAAAACAAATAGTTTTTTTGTTTTTCCAAGATCATGTGCCCTACCCAACCAAATGACACGTGATGTCATCAAAATTGCACAGCATGGTTTAACTTCTTTACTAGATGCCACGGAATATGACTGACTCAGGTGTACCGCTGCAAATGTTAACCTACGCTTGTTTGAAGTTGTCATTGTGGGCCTCCCCTGTCTAATTGCCCAACTGTTCAAATGCAGAGCCACCCCTTGAAACAAGACAGCTCTTGCATTGACAATCCCAATAAGCATGCTTGTCTCGCTTCTGTTCTGCCTCAGCGGTGTCACTGGGAAGTTCATGTGCTAGGTTGCATTTAATATACCAGGGGAAGAAGTGACACAGAACTGTGATCATGCAAATGCACCTGCATGAAAAATTCAAGAACCAAATGACAAGCCCTGAAGTGCCGAAGCTGACAGAGGAAGGAAGAGAGGCACGTCCCGGGGAAAAACATGACACTCCATGGAGAATTGTGAAAGCACAGTCTCCGCCTGCCGCCTCAGGTAAGTGGGGATATTGTCTGCATTAATGTGGCCTAGCTTTGATGCTGAGGGAGGAAAGAACCTGAGAACTGCGGGAGATGACAATAGACACTAAAGAGTCACAAGTCCCCAGCTTTAAAGTAACATTGATTGTACAAATGCCAGTTGGGATGTCAAACCTGCACAGTGTTTAGTAGAACATCACCCCCACTGCATGGAAATGAGACAGGCTCCAACATGTGAGTTACAATGAGTCTTTGAACACAGCCACTTTGTAGCACGGCTGATGGCTCTATTTGTTGAGTGTCTAATGTTTTCCTGTTGAATAAGATTAAATAATAACAGGCTGTTATCCCACTGGTTGCCTTTTGAAATTGGCTATGATAAATCTTTGAAATCGCTCACTAAATTCATGTCCGATTGCTGACATTTTGAAGCTCGCTTGTACACACTTCTATTCATGCGATGCCCCGAGGAGGGATGTCATATCTCTTGCTGGAGTCCGTGGGAGAATTATCAGCTACTCTTGACCTCAAGCATGAGCCATCCTCATGGTGAATCCTGTGAGACCTTGAACCGCCTTACAAAACCCCAGGACAGAGAAACCATTGATTACCACTTTCTCTTCCCTCTTTTTAGCCTTTTGACATACAATATCTGTGTACCTAAATCAGACAATTCTAGTTCAAAACCTTCCCCCGTCACAAACCTTATGCTCGCTCTTTGCCATCATGTGCATTCCTGCATGCATGTGATGTCGCTGACCTTGCAAAGCCCCCACCCCACCCCACCCCACCCCACCCACATGCTGTGTGCACAAGCCCCGTTGTTCACGTCCTAACCCTCGCCCCAATGCGATGACATGGACCTCTGTTTGACTCCCATCTGATGACCTTCTGGTCCTATCCTCAAGAGACATGAACCGTCATAAAGGAGGAATTGATCCACACAAGACCCACGTCCTAGAGGCTGCAGCACACACGTGCATGTGTGTGTACGTGTGTGTTTGTGTGTATCCGCAGTGCCATGAACCTCAGGGCCACGCTCGCTCACGGCTCACCCAACTAGTGTGCCATCCTAACCTCGGTTAGCCCCCTCCGGATGTGTGGGAACAAGGATTCAGGCTATTTCCCTTAGGCTTCCAGAAGAGAGCTTGTCCTTTGCTTGGTGAAAGGTTAAATTAAGGTGGTGAGTTTGTATTTAAGTTCATATTTCCCTTGTGTATGAGAGGAGACCAAGGACATGGGACATTGATTGCCCTGAGTAAATGTTGTCCAGTTGGAAAACAGCTTTTAGATGAGAAAAGTATTGGCCTTACTTCCAACACCTGTGCTTCCTTCTCTAGGAGTTAGGAGAGATCAAAGTAAGACAGGGAGACGTAGAACTGTGTCAGGTTTTACTTCTTTATTATAATATTTGACTGCTGAATGATCACGAGCCCCGTTTTTGAATGTTGCACAGATTGTAAAGCCCTCTGAGCCAAACTTGTGATTTTGGGCCATGAAAATAAACTTGACTTGATGCTGGTAGCAGATAACTTATCTAAGAGAAAATACCAAGTTACCATAAGTGTGACTGCTCTCAGATATGCCACATCCGTGGTAGTACTAATAAAGAAACACCCTTAAATCCGTCATCTGCCTCCCTGATTTGTGAAGACAAATTACAATGTGTGCCAGTTCTTTGAAAAGGCTCAACTCGGGAATGGTTAAACTGACCTTTCTGGACGTGCCTGCGTGTTGGTAGTGACTGGAACTTAATGAACAGGAGGACCTCTGGATTTGATGGATCGGTGAATGCGGTGCAGCAGCTGATGGCCTACCCAGGAGGTAGAACACTTCAGCGGCAGGTTCAATAGCTCATTATCATGCGGTCCCGCTGGATAATTAGCGAACAGTGGGATCCTGTCACAGGGACAAATAAACATGTACTCTCCTTCCCTATCAAGCAGTGGGTAAAACAGTATACATTAATGTCCGCGTGTCTACTTAAATGCCAGGCTGGTACACAGTAAAGCCCATCTGATACTTGATTTTTATTAAAAAGCTGGTACTGATATTAACACCAAAAGTGTGTTTGTTTATTTTATGTTTGTTATTTAAAGACTACTGTATATGGCATTTTACAGTCGAAAAACAATCCGATCTGTGTCTATACAGGCTGCGTAGTGAAAGCAGCCCATCACAATTATTGTTGTTATCGGTGTAAAACAGAATAAAATAGACTAAAATGGAATCTGTTGTCAGAAGCAAGATGAACGATTGATAAAGCATCTGAAACTGATATAATGATGTCAGTGAAGGATGTGTCTTTGGCATTTTTGTATTGCAATTTCTTGCTACTTACTTATTGGCTGCCTCCATAGGGATATATCGGCATATATCACACAATTATTGGCTGTAGTACATGCACAGTTTAATTTAAAAGTTGAAAGCAATGATTAGTTTTATTGGACATTTGTTAATTAACCAATAACTAGTTATGATTTATTTGTGTGCAAAAATCCAAAATGAGCTGTTTTCCTGGGTGTGGTTAGGGTTAGCATTATGTTTTCCGTGTAAATGTTAACAAAGTAAACGTATCTCATGCTTTAACTTTGTGTTGTCTTTCGTTTAATCAAGACCCGCATCTTTCCCTAACCATAACCAAATGTAGGCTGCCTTAAATAAGTGCGTAAACATGAACATGGAAAACATAAATCATACCTTAGTTGCGATGAGAAGATATTGTTTTGGAAGAGTGGATGGTGTAGGAAGTAATTGTGAAGTAGGTATCAGTAAACATTTTGCAGATATATTTTGCGCCAACAGTTAGGGACATACTGTAGAATACGTTCAAAAATATTTCCTCATTTATTTCCTAATTTTACTTTAAAAAAAATTTAAAAAAAAATCTTTCTACCTGTATTTGCTGTCGCAAACTAGTATACATGTAATTTGAAGAAGACGTGGTTGTACCTGAGCTTCGATCTATACTTTAGTCAGAACATTAGCCATTCATTTCCAAATGAACAGTTTGCTTTAACAATACTGATATAATGGGATGTTTGACCCTCCTCATGCAGCCCACCCAGCAATACAGAAGCACAATTGTTCCAACAATTATGGACTAAAGAAACAGCTGGAAGCTGAAAATACAGTATGGCTACCCACACACCCACTATCATAGCCATGCTATCGCACTTCTTGTGTGCGTTGTAACAGATATTTTTCCTCGTGATTGTTTGGCAAGATGGTAAAAGCAAAGAAAAAAAAGGTCATATTTTGCTTTCATGCGCAGTTTATGTCACATTACTCATCCACAGCCCCCGGTGTCTATATGGTTAATCAGCACTGCTGAATACAAAACACTTCAACTTCAGTCAAATTAAAGCAGCATCAAAGCATTTGCACTCGACACAAAACGATTGAAACACCTAGGGGTTTTTTTTTTTCTTCTTCTGGACAATCCTTTAAAGGATTTTTTTGTTGTGTTGCTCACATAAGTATGTAATATCTCATTTAATTAGCGATGTAAGCCATCTGACAAACAGGCATATGGTCCTCGCTCTCCCACGGCCTTGGTTAAGGAATGAATATGCATATGCTGGGACCCCAGTAGCTTGTTACCCTGGAATGAATTCTACACAAGCCTAATCCCTGATCTATTATTTACCCCTTGACCAAACATGCAAGTGGGGCTTCCAGACGCTTGACTGGGATTCTGCTGTCTCTCTCACCCCAGTGGAGGAGCCAGGCTGAGGCAGGCAGTCACTCCGAGGAGCACTGTATGTCTCCCTCTGCTCAACTCTATCTTCAAACACACACTCATTGCTCCTTCAACTCTTCACTCGTGAGACGTCTCAGTCAAATGTTGAGCAAATCCTCACATAAACAACAATAAACTTTAATGAGCGCACCCACTTCTGAGGGATACGAGGGACACAATTTAGGAAAGCAGTGTCACATCCCTGCAGTACAAAGAGAAACCGTCAACTATTTCCAACTGCCTACAACACGTGTGCGTGTGCGCACGCGCATGAGGCGTGCGTGTGCTGTAGCTACCGGCGGGAGCAGAGAAAGTGAAAAAAAGTAAAAGTTTTCATTAATAATATGCAGCTTGTACTCTCGAAAAGTTACAGTTATGCAGTGATTAAAAGATGGCAGGGGGGGAAAAAAATGTTAAATTTATTTTGTGTTATTTATTTGCAGCTGCATTTGATTGATTTTCTTACAGGTAATACATAAAGATTATTTTGACTACACCTCATCTTAACTAAATACACATAGAGGAAAAACACCACAGAATCCTTTACTGCTTTTCAAGTGTTTCCACGGGCTGTAAATGCGCATCTCTTTGCCGATTTCTTATCTTGGGGCTGAGGATTTTTGGCACGTTTTTGTCGCACAAAGACGTGACTCTTCCTCCTGACACAACGTCGTAAATCAGCTCATCGGGCACAGAAACTCTCTGGACCCACACTCACTCGGGTTACAGTCACACACGGCGTGTAAAACACTGGTCTGAATTCACAGCAGCCACCTTCTCTCCAGCCCGGACCGTCCGCAGCTCTCCTCGGCGCACTGCGCTGACTCTGCAGAAGGAAATCATCGGGGGAGTGTAGGAAGGCGTTTTTTAAAAAGTTTTTTTTTTTAACCGTTTTTCTCAAGGTAGGACAAGCAGTTACAACACAGCTTCTGGTTGTCAGCGATCCCTACTGTTTCCTTGACTTCTTCAGTTTACGGTTTGGGGAAAGAAGAGGGGACAGAGTGTCGCGGTCGTGCGTTCCTCTCCGTGAGACCGACGCTTTTCCAAACGTCTTGACGCGCGTTTTTCTCAGTGAAGAAGCCCCGGACACAGTGGTTCTCGGGATAAAAGAGTGGCTGTTTTCCCGTGGTGTGTGCTAAAAAACTGTCATAAACGGCGATGATACATTTGTGAAAGGAACCCCGACTGTGAATCCCCTCAGACCGCGCGCAGCATTGAAGAGGAGAAAGTTCCCCACTTGAGGGCGAAATCAGACTTTTTTCAGGACGCCAAGTTTGAAAAGTGCCAGGAGCCTCGGGGTCTGTCAGATACAACATGCAGCAATGGTAAATATGAATGTTCTGCTCGTGCTTACTTAAGTTATTAAAAGGAGACACACCATTAGAATAACTAAGTCACTGTTTATTTTTTATTTTTTTACAACTTCTGTGCTGGTCTTGTCATCTGAACTCATCAGAGCAGACACAAAGTTTTTATCTGTACTTTATGTCCCTCACTTGTTTTTTTTAAATTATTGTTATGACTCATGCACTGGATTTGTTTATATGCCTGCATTTAAAAAAAAAAAAAAAAATCATTTTCTTGACCTCTCCTTCCACATTTGTCTTACAAAATCAATATGTGCAGCATTTGTGAGCATATTAAGGCCATCATAAGAAATCAGACCAACAATCTGTGACATCCAAAGTAAGTCAATAAAATATTACTTCACTTAATATAGTTTTATAGATTTAGTCATGCCGTGAAAGTGTTACTCAATTCTCTGCTCCCCATAGGCGAATTAAACGTTTACGTGACGTTAGAGGGCAAATCGTTAATTCCAGATACAGTGTAAAGAATTGCTTAATTGTCTTAATTGTTTACATGATATTTATGTCGTAAGACACTGCTTGCTACCTGTAGATTTGGGCCTTCACATTTATAAACGCACACAAACCACTGAATGCTATAATTCAATGCAATTTAGTGCAATGGCCTCAGATAGCAAACACATATAAACTGGGCTGATAAAAATGTGTTGTGTGTTTACTTAAATAAATGTGTGCAGACTTCATTTCATAGCTGGCAGCCACATTTCCCAAGTTATTTTTTTTAGGCCTAAAATCCCTCTGCTGAAAAAAAAAAATCCTGCTTCACCTTTCTGCAGACTTCCTTCTTGTAGTGCATGTTATTTTTTCTGCAACGTTCTATTGATTTCTTGAAATATTCATTGTCTTTTTTTCAGTTGAGATTTGGTCTGTTTGTGGAAGTCTTTATCAGCGTGGGTCTGATACAAACACAGACACGTTTTGCCTGTGTAAGATGTTGATGCAAACGAAAGCCTCGGGTCATTTAAATTGCTGTTTTGTAGGTGCTGTTTATTGGAGCTGAACAAAACTGTAATCTGACAGATTTGTTTTTTTTTGCTTAATACGCTTGTTTTTAGGGCCTTTCTTTATGCCTCCCTGTGCTACGGTACCTCTAAAGGAAAACCCTCTATAAAAAAAGAAGAAAAAAAAAAAGAAGCTTTTGGTCAACCGGTGACAGTGAAACACGAGCAGAAGTACACAGAGGCATTTCATGTCAGCGTAAGACATTTCGGCGTGGACATATCTGAATGCTTCAGGAGACAGGGAAGACGGAGGGAGAGGGGTAGAAAAAGAGAAACAGTGAGAGAGAGATTGAGATGGATGGCCCCACTTAAAAGCACTACAAAAGTAGCTTCACACTTTCATCAGTGAGATGTGTGCGAGATTAATGTCTCGCACAGTATTTTGGCCTGGCCTGAGTGTGTGTCAGGGATGTTTCATGAGCCTGAGCTGGTTCTGCTACTACACTGAAGAACTGAAGAATGCCAATTTACATTCCTGGAGTGTCATTTCATTACTTTTATCTCCATGCTGCTTTCTCCCTGCCAGACCAGTCAGGTTTCCGCGCAACTCAAATTTCCTTTACCACACAAGCTAAAACGCCGCTATTCCTTTTCATACGTGTGTTTCTGTTCCTCTCTCTCGTGCGTCAGATAATTATACACTTTATTGCATTCGTATTGGCAGGGAGTGAGTGCCGGTGTGTTGCTGCAGGAAAATACATAAACCGAAAGAAAAAATAATATAACAGCAAAAAAAAAAAAAAAAGAAGGTTGGACAACATAAAACTCCACATAAATTAATGGAGAAAATGTCGAGGTAAATGTCCTCGTTATGCACTGAGCAGACTCAGCCTATAGTGCTGCTACGTGAGGTTAAAGAAAAAGTTAAAGTTGTCAGCGAGGCTGCAGCTAGGTCGTGATTCCTCTGGATCTGTGGGAATCAGAGAGGGGAGAGTGTGTGAGAGTGTGTGTGTGTGGGGTGGGAGCCACTGGTTAGTCGGTTCAATAATCTGCTGGACAGGTAGGCCTGTGACGCCCCCCTTAGAGAGGCTGTTAATGAAGAGAAAGGCTGCTTAGTGGTGCTCCGCTCTGACCCCACCAACCCTCCCTGTCCCCCCTGCTGGCTTCCTCTGATTACTGCTCACATCGAGAACTCTTTCCTCCGCTCCTCTCTCTACTCCATCCTCTCCATTTCCCCTGCGTTTCTTACTTTCTCACTCCCTGTCTCTTTATTTGAAAAATAATCGGTGCTAAGTGTATAAAGGATCCACTGATAACCCATCTGGTACATTTCTATATTTTCTGCCCTTGTTTCTTTTATTTTTGAAATTGTATTTGTATACTTGCCTATTTCTATATTTTATGCTATTAATTTAATCACTACTTGACCTTCATGTCCAGACCAATTTTCTGGGCAACTTAGTCATGATGAGGCTCTAATGTGAAGAGCTTAACCCCAGCAACGCACAGGTGAAAGGCAATATGTGCAAGCGCAGAGCAGGAAGAGAAAACAAACAAATATTTCTTTTAGATGAAGGGGAAATATGTACTTTCACTCATGCTAACAGGTTTAGATATTCAGCCTCAACAACATCAAAGCAACATTCTTGCAGTGTTTTTATTTATCCAGGAGTCATGCTGCACCGATATGGCTCTGGTCCTCCCCATCTGTCCTCAGCTCAAATACTCTCTCGAGTGACCGATAGTGTGTCTTGGCAGTGACAGAAAAGGTAATATTTTGAAAGGGGGAGTGGGGTCATATACCTAGCGGTGGCTTGAGATGAAAATCTTTGAACAAGACACTGTAACCGAAGCTGCAGGCTGCAGCGACTAAACAGAGACACTGTGAAATGTTCAAACAAATTGGATGGCAGGAGTCCTAATTTAATAAAGAGCACAGTGTGAGACGCACTTGATTTAAAACAATACACATATAGTCGACATAATTATATTTTTTGTACCTCAGCACACAAAGTAAGAAACTAAATCTTCACACACTTACACTAATGAAAACTCTCCAGTTTCCTCCGAGTACATTATGAAATTTGAAGTTTAAAAAATAGGGAAATAAATATCGGAATAAGTAGAACAGGTAATGAATAAGGTTAACAGCTGTTATGACATGGACATTTAAGATGTGTTTAGTCTTGTACTATCACACAGATTGATATCTCGAACAGTTTCTAATCTGCCAACTGATAGTATTGTCTCTGTAGTGTGAATATAGACCACTCTTGGAAATGGCAAATTAATGAGATTGAAATCAGTCCTCGTGCTACAAACTATGTTTTAACTGTAAACTGATACGTGTACTTACATGGGTAACATTTTTTTGTCTCGTTTTTTTCTTCTACGGGCTTCATTTCACGTGCTAATCCAAACACTATCATGTTCCTTAAGGAAAGAATCAGGGAAATTTTGGTCTTAGTACTTGAACACACCCAGTGTGTGTAGAGGACACACACTCCCTCAGTCTTTATTTGTTTAAAGTGAGAAATGATAGGACACATTTTGCACAACTCAGCCTTTAGAAATACACCCTCTGCTGCATTTTTCCGTCTTTCCAGACGCAGTCGTGATTCTTACATTTTCAGCTGTAATTTGGGGTGGCCTTAATTGATTCTGTCCAGAACTAATTACCGGCAACTGTGTAAAATAAACACTTCAGTGTCACTGGGTGGCAACTGTCCGATCGGTAGGGAAATTACATTTCACTTGTAATCCATACGTTCAGGCTAGAATATAATTCATGTCGACGCCATAGAAATACCAGAGACGCTGGACTTCTGTAACGAACAGGAGTATAGTTGTAACCAAATGGCTCAGTTGGGAGGTATAGGGTTATGTTGTATAATTTATATTTTATAGCTCCCTCCTGCACTGACTGCACTCCAGAATAAAGTTGTTCGATTTTGTTCCATGAACAGTGAGTGAGAAAATCTGGGATTTCACTTGTGATGGAAACTCCAGACACTACTTTGTTCCTTGCTTTCTTCTTGTATTTTTTATTTTCCTGTTGAGTCTCATTTCTTGCTTCCAGATAAAAAATACACCTAACTGCTGCTGTTTCAATACCTGGTGTTTATGTGGATGTTTGTTTGTATGACTGTGTGCTTTTTTTTTTTTTTTTGTTTTCGTCGGTGTGTGCATTAGTGGCCCATGCTTCAGTGACTCAAAATGCTTGGAAATATATCCTCAGGCCATACAGAGTGATTTAATTAAAAGAGAATCATTTGCCCTAAAGGTGTCTTTTCTCTTCCCTCCAAAAAAGCTGGTGGAAGAAATCTGATATGACAAGATAAGTGGTGGCTCATGAAAAATTCCTGAGGACTGAGACGTAGCATGTTGACTTTGGAATTATTGCCCTGAGTGTCTAGTTCTTTGCAAGTAACTGTGCCTGACAATGTTATTTTTACCTGAGTAGACTTTGAAACGATTCCTCGGTTTCTAAATCCCGATTTCTCTAATTTTAAACCTGTTTATGTATCGTCCAAAGAAAGGACCAAGTAAACTTCACACTTTATTCCAGACATTTTCTTCTTCAGGCTTCTTTTACAGTACACCAAAGTGCTCTCTAATTGTATGGTACCACATAGTGTGACACCATACTGTTCGTTAAAGGAGATTTTAATACCTGTTCAATAAGAAAAATGTTCATGGTGGCTTGAAGGACCATAACAGGGTATATAGGCTTGTTCATTTACTCTGGCGAGGCAGGGCGCTGAGTTTGCACATACTGGTTCGGCCAATCTGGATAAAGCCCAACAAACTTCTCACCTCAGCTGCAGATGTGGCTGTCGTATCGTGGCCCAGTGTCCACCGTCTTTCAGCAACTGAAAAAGCAACACAACAAGTGAGATTATTACCTGCGATCAAGTCTGGCTGTGCTTCCTGATCCCTTCCTACCTTAATCTTATCGTGGCAGCAGGCGATGCGTATCAGGTAGATAGATGGGGGACTTGAACCTGCGACCCAGGCCAAGCCCCTATGTCCTGAGCTACTGCCGCCCTCCAGGTTATTGGTGGCGATGACGATCTGCATGATCATAAGGCAGGCTCATAGAGCAGGCAGGCTGCTTTTAGGACGGCCGACATGGGCTTCCACTCCATGTTTCGCCGCTCCAGCAAAAGTTTGCACCTCTGTCCATCAGTCTTCCAGGAAGCATTGGCGAGTCTGTCCTGAATGGAAAAGTCATTATGCTACTTCACAGGAGTGATTTGGCAAGCTTCTGAAGTCCATTAGTGGACTACGTGTGCTCGTAGAACAAGGGTGACAGTGTGTTACCTTTATTTTATCCCCAAACAAATTGCTTGACATTACTAAATACAGTTTGCTAAAGCATACCAAACATTTTTAGGTTTATTTTCTTCCGTCCAGTCTGCCATTAATACTTTTAGTATCATTTCAGAGGCTTCAAACTGTTTTGGGATATGATTTTGAGTGTTGTGTCCACTCTCTTTTGTAGGAAATACTGTGAGGGTTAGTGTGGGAACAGTCCTGTGACTTCATCAATGTGTCACACTTGAGCAATGCAAGACTCAGTTGAATGTTTTTAAACTTAATAGGACATTTTGAACTTAGTTGATGGCATCGGTCCCATTTGACTTCCACAAGTGTGGATTGTCAAAAATTATACTGTCCAATTACGGCGTTTTCAGTGCAGAAATGAGCCACTCTGCAAAATGTTCATGCAGCACTTTGAACTTTCTGGTAACTTTTATGTGTTACCAGTGTGTTTTACATTTTCTTATTACATAATAGAGTGAACAAACACGTTTTATTCCAGATATAGGATCATAGTGAAATAAATCCAAACATTGTGAAACGTACCATAGGAGTTGTAAAATGTAGTTTTTTTGTAAAATGTTGAAATGTTTAAAAATATCTCATTGTTTCTGTTTGACTTAAAATAGTTAACATCCTTTCCCTGGTTCATCTTAAAGTAGTATTTAGGTCGTGATGTCTCAAACACAACAGGAAACTGAAAACAGGTGTTTGGATTTTTGTGTAAGAACTATACAGATAATAAATCATATTTAAAATGTAATGTCTAAGCTGTAAGTTCTGTGTATTGCCACCCTACTCACCGCATTTCTACACAGGAGGCATTTCAGCTGTGTTTTTCAGCTGTTTATCCTAATACGTAAATCCCATCTATGCTGTATCAAGAGGGAGCAGTAGTCACTTGGTTTTTCAAAACTTTACTTTCTCCGAGTTTTATCTGACACTGATTTTTCATCTGAATATATTGATAATGTTTCAGGCACACTTCTGACCTTGTGGGCTGAGTGTATAATCCAGCCTCTATTACCCGGTCTTAATGCAGAGTTTGGACTCTTTATCCTTGTGTCATTGACTGTGGATAACACTTCAGTGAAGGATGTCAGAGCAGTGTGTGTGCGTTCAATTACGCAGTGAACATGTTCATGTATTCACATGCCAGGTGGAACTTGTGCATATAACAAAGAGACCGGACAGCATCAGCGTCGTTTATAAGAAATACCTCAAAATGACGTTCAAGGGGCAACGCCCTTTAGTGGGCACCAGCTAGCGATCTGCAACAGCTCCCACCTGTCACTCAAAGTGGCCACGCCCTTAATTATACATAACTTTAAGCCATAATATAATTTCATTTAAACAGGTGAGTTTAAAAATCCATGGTTGTCATGACCAGGGAAATTAGCTAACATGTTTATTTCTGCTGTAAAGTTGGGCATTTTAACATGGGGGTCTACAGGGATTAGCTTTTTGAGCCAGCTTCAAGTGGCCATTCAAGGAACTGCAGTTTATTGCATTTCCTCGTTGGCTTAATTTTTCAGCACTTGAGGTCGAAAGCAAACGAGATGTTTTTATAGAGCTGCACAGGGAGGAGGTCGTGGTGGGTGGATGGGTCAACAAAATGTGGTGCATTGCCATGGGAAACTGCTGTTCGCACCCCGTTTCCCACCGACAGTCAACATTGGTTTCGTTATACCAAGACCATGATCGTTCCGTGACCTTGAACATGACGATAAAGGTTGTCGTTTTAACCCAAACCACAAAATCCAACCTTAACTAAGTACTCATTTTAAACCAAACCATGCTCTTTCTCTCACCGTGATCTGATTGTGTTTGTGCCTAAACGTTAATCACACTGTTGTCACATCATAAAACATTTTTTTCTTTCCAACTGTGATTTTGTAACAGTTTTGGAAGGTACTGACAAATGATGTCGTCTGGCTTATAGAGGTGTCGGATCTGAAAAATCAGCAAAATGAATGCACTTACTGAGAGTCAGGGATTTCAGCCTTTAAAGCACTTTAAACAGTAGAAGCTACGTAGCTACCAATAGCCATTACACACCTGCAACCAACTACAAAAGGTAGTGAGCGTCTACATTCATATTGATTTCCGTGGAGCTTGACCTCGTGGTCTGGTAGGAACACATGGATTAACTCTATAGAACTGATTTGATGCAGTCTAATAGAAACGCCCTCCTTCAGTCTGATGCCACATGTTGAACCTCTTTAACTCCCTATCAGCATGTCTATCTACATCACAATCTCCAAGGGATATGCAGATTTAATTGATTGTGCTGAATCTGTTGAACTCTATTGTGCCATGCAATATATCACCACAATCCTGGTTAGAAGTCTTACCTGTGATTGTTGGTGACAAAGTTGCTATTTTACGGTGATAATCATAGTAATTAAGCAGTTTAAGGATGATGGGATTTAGTGTGTTTGTTTGGGCCTTAGTTCACTTTTCCTGTTTGAGGGAAACTAAAATGTGTGAAGGGCACATCTGTATATGTACGTGTGCCTGTGTGCATATTGTGGCTGTGTGTTTTTGGAGCTGAGAGGAAATCTGCTGACAGGTAGTGTGTCAGAAGGGGGACAGTGGCGCTTTTGAGACAGACACAAGAGACGAGTCTCGGAGAGAGTGAGAGGGCCTCTTTCATGTGACTCCGCATTCCACCCAGGCACAGGCAGAGAGAGGCACAAGACGAGACATGCGTCCCCCCTCGTCACTCCCTCTGCCTCCACTCCCGCTCTCCCGCCCTCCCCTCCCGATCCAGCCTCCACCCCTACCCTCTGCCAGTGACCTTAACATTTATCAAAGAACCCCATGCTGGAATTCTTCTTCAGCATCTGTGTCCTGGTGGGTGAGTCAGACACACACTCATACGTGACATAGACACACATAAAAGTGCACACACACCCTGTTGCAGACCAATCTGTTTTGAATATTGTGGCGCTGTGGAGGGGCTGTCCTTGTTGTTCCCTGAGCTAAGGAGGCTGGCCTCGAGACACTCACACACAGAGACATGGACACATGCTTGCACACACATTCTCTCCTCCTTCTTGTTTCTTTATTGTACCTCCTGTCACTTTGTCCTATTCATTTAACCTTTCATTAGAGCCAGCAGACAGCCCTGTGTGTGTCTGCACAGCTTCAGGAACAATGCCAAAAAAGCCCCACTGTCACAGTTATTAGATTCCTCTGGCCCCCTTTTACCCCGGCAACTCAATATTAAGAGAGGGACAGTGAAAGAGGGGAGGCAGGATGAGGAAGAAAGAGGGAAAAAGGAGAGGAAAAGGGGGTGCATGGCACAACTCCTTTGGTGAAGGATCTTCTTGACCTGTTAAGGACATGTGCCACATGTTGACAGTAGACAGGTCTCAGGCAGAACAAGGAAGGGAATGTTAGCCGCGACAGAAGAAGAGAGAGACATAGAAGAGAGGACAAGCGTAGTGTGACTGTCTTGTGCTGTGGCAAGCAGCACCCTGGAGGAGTTAGACTGAAAGCACAAACAGTTTGTGGAGGAATTCTGTTTTTAATGGGCATCCAGGAGGGGTAGTCTGGTCTCCAAGGAAGGACAGACCAGCACTCCCTTCTTCTCCCTCCTCTTCCTTCTCTGTCTGTCACTCTGACTGTCTCTCAGTCTATTCTCTCCTTCTCCTTGTACAACGAGCCACATCAAGAGAAAGCTCGTTTCACAACCCCTGTTATAAGTGTGTGTGTGTCAAAAATAATATGCTCCTTTGAATTATGAATGAAGATAATGGAATACATCCCAGATTCATATTTAGAGGGCCAACAGATGAAGATAGACAGATTTCCTGAGAAACCATACAATGAGTCATTCACTATTCCCTCTGTAACAAGCTCACTTTGTAAATATCAGGACTGTAAGTTGTAATCTCGGACACTTATAAATCATGGTCATCACCATTAACCACGACTGACAGCTGTAACGCATATAAATGTCATTGACACATCCATTAAGTGTGAGGGGACTTTAACAAAAAGTAGTATACATGCTATACACACTGGGTTTAATTATTATGTAAAGCCAAAAGTCAACACTTTCGGACACCTAAACTTCTGCTAGCACCCTACAGACGAGGTACAGTCACACTAGCCTTGCATTCAGCCAAACTCCCCCGCACTCAGTCTCAGAACAGGATGTGAAGTCACAGTTCTATTATGCTAATAAATAAATATTGAGCAGAGCAATTGCCAACTGTGAACAGTCTATGAGGGTGACTTGTAGGCTGTGTTGTAATGTTCCGCTAAATGGGATGAAGGTACCAGGAAACCTGATTAAAGGAATCAGTCTCCTTGGCCTTGACTGAAGCATATTCCTACAACAGAAGTGTGATGTGTGTCAGGCCTTGCATACTTTTCCTGTATTAAACCCAAACCATGATCTTTTCCTAACCTTAACCAACTGCTGCCAGTGCCTAAACTAAACCATAAGTCTAATAACACTGTAGTTGCTACAAGTGGATTGTATTGCAAGATTGGATATTTTGGCTTCACTATCAACGTTTTTGAGACTTGCCAGACGTGTTAATTAGGGACATTTCCTCATTATGTTGAGAAAATGCAAACGTGCCAGCTATGATATGTCTCCTTCCAATTGTATTTGCTGTTGCAAATTAGTTGCATATGAACATAATATATAGGTGATTGGGGTTGGAATAACAGAAATTCATCAGGTTTCTAGTGTAATCTGCTTTGATGAAGGTTGTGCTGCCTTTCTGGTAACTCTCAGGAAAGCCCAGCGCAGCTCAGTAAAGCTGTGTTTAGGTCAGTCCAGCCCAGTCAGCAGACAGCAGACAGTGATGCTCCTCCAGTAATACATTAGCTGAAATGGATCAAGGCCTGGAGTGGAAAGGCATTGGTCACTCTAGGTGGGGGGCAATGAATCGCTCACCAGTCACTGCAGATTGAGCCAGAGCGCGCACACACACGCGCACACACACTTTCCCTGCCCTAAAGCCTAAAGACAGAGGGCTAGAAACATAGTAACAGTCTTCACCCTGACCATCAGGCAGCAGTCTTGATGAAGTCCATCTTTCACTTCTGTCACCCCTCTGCTCCGAGTCCCTCGCTCTCTCCCCCCTCTGAGGCCACCGCTCGCTCTGTGTGACTGACTCTTTATTATCCTCATCCCGTCACTTAGTTAGAGCGGTGACCAGCAGTCTGTCTCTCTTCCGTCCTCTCTGTCATCACCTTTTCCAGCCTCTCCCTCTGGCTTGAGGCTGTCGATCCACCTGTCTGGCCCACATGTCTCTAATTCTCTGATTGGACTCTCTTTCCTCTCTCTGGGCTGTAATTGATGGTGGTGTTATTGTGTCCAGTTCTCTGGCCTTAAAGCCGTTCCTTCAGGTCAGCACTACTCTACCATTTAAGACATGCTGGGAATGGGGCAGACAGTGAAAACATTTTATTTTTTTAATTTTTATTTTTGTTCATCTGTGCATGTTCCTGTATGTGTGCAAATTTGTAAAAGCGTCAAAACCAGGGTTATCTATTTGCTTTGTCTGTTTAAGCAATCAAAGTGTGCCTGATTGGTTTTCAAACTGTTCTTCAAAATTCACAACAATCTTGACATTTAAGCTTGAACTACATTTTGTCATTTTGAATAAGGGACAATATTTCCTCAGAACTCCATGTTCCTTCTCAAGTGTAGTGTTTGCCCTTGGCCGCCATAGAAATGCACACAGTGGCTTTGATTGTGCTCTTTGTTTGGTGGTCCTTTCTTGCAGCATATTTCAACTGAATTTTAAACTATTTTGCAAAGTAATTACAAAGTGAGATGTGAAGTAGTTTTCAAGTAGTAAAAAATCTTTAACTAATCAGAAATGTTAATTTTAAGTCTTTTCTTTCTTACTTGTCACCTGTATCAAGGTCCTCACGCTCAAAATACATGCGTATTTAAATGTTTCACTTTTCATTTTTTATCTCAATGGAAGCTATCCTGATGTTGTAGATCTTGAAAGATTTACAAGGTTAAGTAGGCATTCAGCCTGAATGATTCGGTACCTGCAAATGTATTCTCATTTACCCACCTGAGGTTTTTTTCTTTCTCCCATATCTTGCTTTTGTTAGGTATAACGATGTTGGTTGGATATATATCTTACATTGGACCAAAATTCAGCTACAGTAATTGGTAAAAATAACAGATATAGAGTTTAGTTTATCCACTAAGCTTTTTCTTCCTCTTTTTCTGTCTGTCCCTGTCCCTGTCTCTGTCTTTCTCTCCCTCTCTTTCTCACTCTCTCTCGCCCCCAGTCCCTCCCCAGCATGGACCTTGTATTTATTACCCTCTAAGTAATCACTTTGCTTTCTCTTTTGATAGACTGTTATTGCTCTAACTAGCCAAGGTCCCTATAGGTATTTGGAGGCTTTCCAGTTTTATTAGACAAAGGCCTCATTATTCAAGGCCAGCATTAAGACTACCATTAGATCCATTTGCCCCCTAGTCACATGTATCCAGTTGCAGCCAATTCATATTATAGCCCCTGCACACTTAGTATTTACAACACAAACATGCTCATTCCCTCTTGTCAAAGTTAAATATAGACAATATTCAGAACGCTTCGCCACTTTGTCTGAGGTAGCTATGAAGTTGTCTCTGTTCGTCTCTACTTTGCAATGATAGAGTCGTTGCACAGAATTTGTAGATAACGTCATCAACATCAATGTATACTAACTTGGTAGTTATTTTAAAAGTCGCACTGAAGTTCAGATACCAACTATAATGATACTGCAGCTGTTGTGCATCTATTGACACATTTTTTCAAAAGGGAATACAACTTTTTCGTGGACGTATTTGTGTTTAAGTTGACTGACGTTTTCCTTTCAGAGCAGACATTGCTAGGAGTTGTGCTTTTAGCTTAAGTGATGCGCTACTGACTGGAGCATGTCATAGCATGCTATAGCCTCTGAACGCTGATACAAGACGTCTTTGTCCCTTTTTTCAAAATGCCCACAAAGCGTTGGTTGTAGACCGTTAGTGATCCTTTAACATGCTTTTACACTCAACATTTGGGCATATTCCACTTAGAAAGTACTTGGAAAGTGGAAGCTACCAAACTAGGAGAGTTAGCCTGGCTTGCTAGCGTTAGCATTAAGTCCAACTAGATGGTATTTCTTGGTCATGGTACATCAATACCTGCTGAGTCATTGGTAGGGGCAAGCTAAAGTTAGTCGACTCTCTTTCATGGGCCAACAACTGAATTGATGATTTTACAAACCATTTTTAGTGCCCACCCTCATAGATATTGGACCAATCAAATCACAGTACCAACTGAATAGCCTTAATACTATAAGAGGGAAATATACAGTAGCTTGATCTGAAAAGGCGAAGTTTAAAAAAAAAAAAAAGGTCTGTACTCTGAAGATGACTTTTAAGCATCAAATAATCACAAATTTCAGGCTAGAGCACCATGTAATCATGTGTTCACATCTTGTGTTCAGTCTTTCATGGTCCACACAAGTTTACTATTGTGACTTCCTCTTCAGGCAACCAACACACCCTCCACCGGGGGATCCAACACATAAACAAACAAACAGACGCTCAACTTGTGGCGGAGAGACAAAGAGATTTAAGGTTCCCCAGTTTTGATTTCTTCCATTTATTTGTTGCAGCTTTTTAATTTCTTTGTAGCCACCTGTGTGTCCAATATGGTGCTCAGCCGTCCTAATCGATGGCCCCTTATTGGGTTTCTGCGTTTGGTCAAATATCTCATCGCTTTCTGGCCCCTCAGGCAACAGGATCCAAACAAATAAGAAATCTCCTCAGTCTCTTGGGTTGGGTCTACAGATGAAAAAAAATATTAGTACAGCGATAGTATGTATCTGTGACTGAAACCAGATTTTCAACAATTCTGCCAAGTTCAAACCAAAACCTCCAAGAGAAGAGTTGACATGCTGACTGATCTTGAGGATAATGTTAATCCGTGTCCACACTGAGCCGGTTTAATTTGAAAAAGTAGCTTATCCTTTCCTCTCTGCTTTCTGTCCAAATTTAGCTTTTCACACCCCAAAACTCAGCTTTTCAAAAATCTTCTCCTGAGTAGATACATCTAAAAATGATGGCGAACAAACAAGCTTTTCCAAAACTCTGATGTGTATCTATGAAGCCAACTTTCTCTTGCTTCTACGTGCTCATTTTGTATGACAATGTCGTTGATCAATCAATACAGGTGTTCTCATAGTTCTGTTTTCATGTTTATGTTACCAGAAAATTGTGTAAAACAATCATTATATTCATAGCCTAAGTATAGGATTGTATTTATAAGCTGCAATCAATATCATATTGTTGTTCAGTTGTCTGACAGTAGTAACAGAAAAATATGAAAGTTGCGTTTGGCTGTACTGAAACACAAATTAAGTCAAGTACATTTTTATTTATATGGCCTAGAATTGCAAATCACAAATTTGCCTTAAAGGACAATAAGTGTTGATGCCGAGCTCGGGTAATTGGTCTGTGATTCAGTCTTGCAAAACTATTGTTCGCAAATAAAGAAAGTTGGTAAGAAGAGAGTTTTCTTTAATCGTTGTATTTCACTGTGGACAGAGAAGTTCCTGAAAACATCCTGAAAACACTTCTCATGTACATAGTGTTTTCAGATTCAGATTGGCTGTTGCCTCAAGTGTGGACATGGTCTCAGACAGCTGTGTTTGCTTGTTGTGGGGATGTCTCGACTTTATTGCAGCTATCGTTTCACGGCTGATGCTTCTGAATGTCCCTCATTGTACTTGAACGGCTTGAGTACTTGAGATTTTGTTCTTTTAACACTGGTGTAAAATACACTTGGGACATGGATACAGCGAGATACAATAATCTTGCTGAAGGTGTTGGTATAATTTATGGTAAAAAGAAAAGAAAAAAAGTGAACGCACATGCGCATTCCTATGACCACACAGTTGTGTTATATGCTAGAACCTTCACTGACTAAATATATTTTAAACTTCTAGTTCTAACCTACACTTTCGACCTTGATCTAACCTCCTTTCTATACCCTAAAACTACAAAACTAAAGTTGTAACGATAAAAAAACCTCCTTAAATAAAGAGTAAAACTCACATTGTATCTCAGAAAGATTGACATACGGTACAGTAGAGGACACATATGCACACACAGCCAGGCGTTCAAACATACAGCAGGAAATAAAAGGTCTCTTTAAAACTGCCTCTACGTGCAAGTAGGGTCAGGGTAAGAGAGGGAGAGAATAATGCATTAATGTACTACAGTAAGATAACATTTACAGTATCTGAATCTATCTATATCTACATGATTTATATCTCTCCCACAGGCATAGAGATAAACAGAGTGTGTGTAAGACAGAGAGAGTGGGAGGGGAGAGAGTGTGTGTGCACAAAGAGGAAGAGAGGGGAAAAGAGAGAGTGCCACTTTGGAGTAAAGCTGTCATTACTCCGGCTGGCGCACTCCCTCATAAATACTGATAATGAGATGTTTTCAGCAGCCTAATCATTTGCCAATGTAGCAGTAGGTAATGTGAGCGGAACACTCTTTCCTCTACTTCTGTCTGGAGATGACACTCCAGATTCTATCTAGTCATTACCACAGCTAGCCTGAAAGAGTCGGAACAATAGAAAATAATACATTTTCCTCTACTTTTCTGAGGCGGAAAAAAAGAACAAAGTTGTGCAGATTCTGAATTGCTTGAAGCAAAGCAAAAGCCAGAAGAAGAGAACGTGCAGGTTACGCTGAATATCTTCCTCTCTATGGTTTCTACGGGCAAAAAGCAGTTGTAATTTACAGTACACTTCGTTTCATACAACCATATGTTTGTTTTTAAAGATATTTGTTTTTCCCCGCCTCGGCATTGGTGAGTTTATCAAACACTTAAAACAGTTTATTTAACCTCTATTTATTCCGTTTATTCAGTCAGAAGTTTAACGCCGGTACATCAACAATCTCGGGCTTGTTTCTCAAAATGTATTTTAAGTCGCGTTCATTTTTGACATGTTTCTCTAATCATCGTGAGTTTGTGATCTAGGGATGAGCCCTGTTCATTTATCTGCAATTTGCAAGTGACAATCATTCTAGATTAAGGAAGCCGCCGTCATTTGCGATTTTAGGCTTGCAAGACGCTTTTTTGAAATGGGCCTCTGATTTGATGGCAAAGCCACATTTTGAGCAGGATTAAGGTCTCCTCAGTGGTGGTAATGAGGAGATTTATCCCTGTGGCTGAAGGAATACAAAGAATCTTTCCAAAACGTTAACCATAGAGGTGGCTGATCAGAAAACAGATGTATGTATTTTAAAAAGCTGCTGACGAACCATGTTGTGACCTGAACTGGTGATAGCAATAAGGTTGTTAGTGTCACCTATGGGTCGTTGTAGGGAGCACTGACAGACAACCAGTTTTGCTGTTTAAAGGGTGGAGGATTTGTAAATGCCTCCTTTTTTAGTGGCTCTTTAAGCTTCTACTGTACATACTGAAAGTTAAGACTTTCGAGTATAAAATTACCCGGATCTTCCATGGGGCCCATAGAGCATGCGCACTAGCATTTTCCTTAAACCCCGCCTCCCAGCGACTCCGTCTCAGCTGGTCTAGGCTCAGTCACATGAATGGAGGTAAAATAACTCTGGATTCGGCTGTTAGTTAATTTTAGGACCTAATGATTTAAATAAGAGCTATTCAAGTGTTCGTACTATGGAGTTGAATTAACTCAAACAAAATAATACGCTGATTTACTTCTCTTTCCCAATGTAAGTCAATGGGAACATTTATTTTTGGGCCCCATGGCGTCACATGACTGACACAAAAGTTGTAATTCCACGGTTTGGCCACTACAAAAAATTAGCTTCAAAGCCTGTCGCTCTTCCTGGGGGGCTTGGTCTGAGTATTTGGAGCTTCTCTCTCATCATTTGTACCAACAGGTTCACTGTGTGATGTCCTAAAAGAGTTTGGGAGTTCCCCT
>CALSBV010012195.1:1854590-1885213 GCA_943590825.1 Bovichtus diacanthus | reverse complement strand
ACTTAATTTTCTTGAAAAAAGCTTGGAAGTGAAAAAAAACTTAATTTTCATGAAAAAAACTGGAATGTCAAAAAATACTAAATGTTTTCATGAAAAAAGCTTAGATGTGAAACAAACCTTAATTTTCATGAAAAAAAGCTTGCATGTCAAAATACTTAATTTTCATGGAAAAAAAATGTATTTAAAAAAATACTTAATTTTCATGAAAAAAGCTTGGATGTGAAAAAAAGCTAAATTTTCCTGAAAAAAAGCTTGAATGTGGAAAAAACTTAATTTTCTTGAAAAAAGCGTGGAAGTGAAAAAAAAATTAATTTTCATGAAAAAAACTGGAATGTCAAAAAATACTAAATGTTTTCATGAAAAAAGCTTGAATGTCAAAAAATACTTAATTTTCATGAAAAAAGCTTGGATGTGAAAAAAAACTTAATTTTCCTGAAAAAAGCTTGCATGTCAAAATACTTAATTTTCATGGAAAAAAAATGTATTTAAAAAAAATACTTAATTTTCATGAAAAAAGCTTGGATGTGAAAAAAAACCTTAATTTTCATCAGTAAACTCTGTTCGCTCGGACATAAACTAAGTAATAAATGTAGTCGTTTCATATTATGTGTAAAATCTATTGTTGATGTGTGAACGAGCGATGTAGAGAAGGTCACATGAAGCTCAATATTAGCCTGTCATTTGTAATATACTGTTGGACTGGTTATTGGTTAAGAAGTGGTCCTTGGTCTGAAAAAGTTTGAGAACCCCTGAACTATATACATCTTTCCTATGGGCCATCACTCTACCGGGTGTTCCCTAAGACGCTCTATGAAAGCACTGTCCAGCATGTCATCTTCTGCTGCCTATCTTCCAGTGGCCATTAACCAGCATCCTTGATCATTTTAATAGTCCCTCCGTACTGCTTCTCTCCGACTCCATAGTGATTGGACAAACACTGGTGTCCCTAGTGATATGAGAGGAATACATTGAGGAGCTACTGTGGTTTTCCATGGCCTCGCTGTGTATTGTTTACTGGGTCTGCTTGATTGCCCTCTGTCCAAATCAGAGGGTACAGGCAGGCAGGGCAGGGGTCTACAGGGACGCACTGTGTTGTGGACTGTCCCAACGTGCTAAGAATATTCACTCAACCCATGGCTCTGAGGGGCAACCCATCCATAGCTCAGTAAACACACACAAACACACACATAGTGGGAGTCATACATTTGTGCACCAGGGACTATATGGCCGTGCATAAATGTCGGGGTGTGTTTTTGAGAGTATGTGTGGTGGTCTGTCTCCACGTCACATATAATTACCCCCTTTGTGACTTTGCTTCTCACAGTGGGAAAACACAGCAGACCCTCCTCATTGACAGTAGCACATACAACTCCGACACAATACCAACCATATGCTATTTGAAATGAAATAGATGTGGGTTTTTTTGGTTTAAATATACATACATGTTTTCCTCTGGCCTTTTCTTTGCTATATTTTTTAATTACATTTTTCATCATCTCTGACCATAGCTCTAGGTCATATAGCTCATTGCGAGTTGCAGCCACTTCCATGAAAATAGACAAAAAAGAGCCGCTTTTCTCTGTTGTAATCTTCACCAACCTCTGATTTTTATCTGCTAATCCCTCGCTTAAAACTCATAATTAAGCTAATTAGACACTATCTTAGCACAATTGCACCTCATTGGCCAGATAGTGGGAAAATTCAAAGAGCAAGGTTACATCTCTGAGTTAGAATTTGATAAATGCTAAAGGCCAACGCAGTCATTCAATCTTTAAATACTTTTAGTAGATAGAATATTTTCCCCTTAATCTGGTGTGCAGATATTTTCAGAGGCGTGTGTGTTTTTTGAAGCTTTGTGGAATTCATGTTTCACGGTCGTGATTTCAGAGCAGGTCTGGTCCTCAAGGCTGCCTCGGCTAACCTTGCTAACCAGGAGGGTGTAAAATTAGCATGTCTTATCGGAGCACAGTAAGTAAAATATGGCTTTTTTTTGGATTTACAAAATTCAAAAGTGTAGGATTAAAGAAAGCTAGACATTTATTTGATCTTTTACAACATTCTGGTAAGTTTTTTTTTGAAACCAAAGAAAGATCAGAAATGCTGCTGTCTATCACACGCTGAAAAACGCAAAACAAGTTTTATATATATCTATCTATATATATATAGATAGATATACAGTATATCCTCTGTAAGAGCTAATGCTTGTTAAGGGACAGATGTCTTAAAAAACCAAAACATAACCGACACTGAGTGTGGGAGCTGCATCTGGTGGGAATCACTGCTACATGGAAATCTCTTTCTGAGTGGGAGCTAGTCAACCTCGCTTGTTATCTTCCATTTGCCGAGTGGACTACAACTCAACCATACAATGGGTCCCCGAAATGTTGAATGTGAAGGGACAGGTGGCTTTAATCACCACAAGTCCATAACCAACGCAATGTGGGAAAGACCTGTCTTGAATCAACGTTTGTAGGCGATACAGGGCTGTGACACGCTCGAGTCAGTAGCACATAAGTTAACAGCACACCTCGTAGCAACACTGGCCCTCAAATGTCAGTCAACGGCTGCCATGGGAAACGCCCACTCTGAGGCCTGAAGGTTAAACACTGTTTCCACAAAATAAGTCCAGAAACATTTTTTTATCCTCCCTTTGAAAAATACTTAAAGGGTAGGCACAGAAAAGTCATTTTTTTCCTATTTTAAAAACTGACTTTACCAAAAGGCCTCTTTCCCATGATGCTGTCATGTCGTCCTAGTATTGGCGGAAGCTGAGTGAAATAAGATTTGATTATCACAGAAAGATGTGAGGGGAATTCAATCTTTATGTTTGTCTGTGCGTATAAAAGTTTTGACCCTGTCTCGGAGGGTTGCGGTGACTTGATGTTGTTTGGACTCATCTCCCTGCCTTCTCCCCCTGGAGACCTGTCTTTGTAGCAATCCCAGCATCCTGTTCACTGCTCCGCTGCATCCATATCGCACTAATGATCATGGGAGTGGACAGCTTCTTAATGCAGTAGTGTCATCAGCGCCGCTTTCTGATAGCAGCTCCATTGCACTTGACGGGACTAAAATGCATCTGGTACACACGAGCCCCCCACATTTAGCAGATCGACTAATGTGATTTTGGAACACCTCGGTGAAGGTGTATTAGATGTGTCCCATATCACAGAGTCAGTGTATGATTACAAGACATATCGCATTTGGAGTGTATGATTACAGACAGGGTTCATATCATTTTTCACTGCTCACAACGCCGTCAAATGTGTTGCTCTCAATTACGTTACGAATATGTCATAAATTATTATTAGATTATAGCATTTGAGAGGACCATTGTGTTTAACTTTCCATAATAAAAAAAAAATAGGAATTCTTGACTAAAACCTATGCTGGATTTATTCCCCTTTTCATGCTTGACATACTCATGGTTTGGTGACTGCTTGGCGACCCATCATGCACTAGAGGGGTGCCCTCTCTGCCAACAATGGTCACCTGACCGCAGTATATGCAGTTATCCAATCATGCGCTCTCTCTCTCTTTCTCTCTCTCTCTCACACTCCGTTGGAGCGCTCCTGTCCGGTGCAGCTAAAACAACAGCAGAGCAGTTGGAATAATACTACACAGTACAAGTTTCATAAGAGTGTGAGAGGAAAGGTACACCCGCTCAAGGTGAACATGTGGGATCCTAACATGTGGCTGTTATCTCGAATGTGTGCGTGCGTGTGTGCGGGTGTGCAAGAGCGTTTTTGTTTTAGAAACTTAGCTTAAAAGACACTTTACTGAAATCACAGAACCATATTCCTTATTTACCTGTTGATATCTAGCCATGCATATAGTTTTCAACTCTTCTGAAGGAAGTGTGGTTTGCAGGCAGGCATTAACCAGCTTTGCCAGCCTGTTTGTATTTACCAGAATGAGGCAACCAAACCAAGCCACTCGCCACTAAGCCAGCACAGATTCAATGCCTCCACCTTTTTACAGACAGCGTCACTATTTGACCCAAAAGACAGCTTGCTATCAATCAAAGTGGCTTTATTTGCCCTAGTTTTAAGATATCTAATATAATGGACACCGACCCGGTAGACCTCACTGTAAGTAGTGTCCTATTATAACTACTGATAGTGTGTTATTCAGCATATCAGGGACACTATGTCTGGAAATTTCAATGTAATTCTTCTGCGGTTTGACCACCACAAAAAATTCCGTTCAGCTCCATTGTACTGGGATAGTGGCAGAAATCTGACATCTTAAAACCGGGGCAAATAAAACCAAAACTATCTGCATAGCTGCATATCCCAAGAGGTACGCGAGAAAATGTATATATGTTTTTTTGTAATTTAGGTGAACCCACCCTTTGACTCTGTCCGAGACTAAATGGGAGAGATTATGTGTACTTATGTGAGGAGATCCAGGGGATGGAACACCACAACTCCTCACTCATCTCGGTTCCCTGTCTGTCCCTCGTTTTTGGTGCCCCTGTCTTTCCTTCTCTTTCCTTTCTCTCCTTTCTCTCCGTCTCTCCTCCTCCCATCCTCCCTTCTTGCAGTTCATATTTCAGTTTGCTCCCAGGAGCTCGCAGGTCTGTGCCAGACGGAAATTCGCTGAGGCTGCAGGAGCCCCCTTGGAGGCCACATGGAGGAGGGACAGGAGGGGAACAATCAGGCCCAGTCCTCCCTTGCTATCCCTCCCTCTCGTTCTCTCCCTCTCCCATGTATTTTTTTCTCCCTTTCCCCCTTCTTTTTTTCTCTTTCTCCCTTCCTCTCGTTTCCTCTCTCTCCCGTCTCTCTCTGTCTCCTCTGTATCCAGCCTGCCAGGCTACACAGGTCCTCAGGGTGACTTGCTCTTGGCTCGGGTCCCTTAGCACAGAGCCCTCTCCTCTCCTCCTTTACCCACTGCTTCCCCCCAATTCCTCCCCTCCCTCTTCTCCCTCCACTCTCCCCGGGGGGAAGACGGTGAGGCCATCCAGTCCCGAGCTGTCCATCAACGAGGGTGTTTACTTGCAGCGTGACAGGCCGACACATCTGGAGCGCATATTCACTAGTGTTCACACTGTTTCTCCCTCCACTCTTTGCGGGCCGTCTACGTATATATCCTAATGCTGCCACCAGGCACATTCCTCCCGCTTATTTCAGGGCCCTTTGTCGTCGTTATGGCGGGCCTACCTCTAACTTTCATACACTCACTAGAATCACACACAAACACACACAAACACACGCACATGCTGGGATCTTTTTTTTAAAAAAAAATCCATTTTCCCCTCTTTCTTTCACCCTTCCAGTGGTTTTTCTGTTGCATGACAGAAATTGGAGTTAACCACCAGCAGGGGTGGGCTGAGGGGGCGGCCAGAGCAGTGATGGGGATGGTGGTGGTGGTGGGTGTGTGTGTGTGTGTGTGTGTGTGTGTGTGTGGGGGGGGGGGGTCAGTCTTCTCTCATCCACTTCTCTCTCCCTCTTCCTCTATCTGTATCCCTATCTCTTTCTCTTTTCAGTGAGTGCAAACTAATTACAGCTCCTCCGCTCCTCTTTGGAAACCCATGACTACTGGTCTAATGAAGTGACAGTCTTTCTTCATCCTGTGTTTCTCTCCCCCCTTGCTCACTCATCCTCCCACCCTGCATCCCACCCTGTCTGTTTTCCCAACATTCCTGTGCTGGTGTGTGACTGTGATGGCTTGTCATCTCGCAGGAATGTCCTGCTCTCCCACCTCGTCCCCCCGATTTGGCGTGAAGCATTTGCTCCTGGTTTCCGACTCTGCACATGTACACACACAGACACACACACACACGCAGGCACACACTTGAAATGCTAGCTTTTAAAAAAAACGTGTTCATGCAGATGGTGTCCATTGGGCTGCATACCTACCCTTGGCGTGTGGCCACAACAAGCACAGCCATTCTCATATAGTCCCCAGCTTGTTTTTCAACTGTAGACAGTGTGGACTAAGTTATTTTATCTTATAGTGCCTGTGGTAAAAAGAGCCATTTACTATCTACGGTAAAGCAGAGGAATTCTCTTCATTACACTAATGACTAAATACGGCCGACTAGAGCGTTTTTTAAGGAATAACACTTGTTTCATGCAGTTTCATATATGCACAATATACTGTACCCACAAAAATGTAATTTGCAGCTCATAAACTGAGGTCGGTCCACATTGTGTCAAATTAATTGCGAACTAGGTTATTAGCTAAATGTAGAAAATGTAGTTTAAAAAGGAATTAAATTCAACATTGTAAAATCATTCCAGTTCCACATATCCTCCATACAGGAAAGCTGAATAGATTCTGTAATATGAAGCACATGTGACATCAAGACAAGTTTTAGCTTGGAGAGCGACACATAATGACTTTCCTCTAGTCCAGGCATGTTTTATACTCCCCTGTCTACATATGGCGAGGACTTATCAGAGGCCTAATGGCACACAGGAACATGCTACACTCAATGACCCGAGGGAGCACTTTCAAAGAAAGGCAATAAGGGAGAATATTGTCAGTACGTTTGCATTTATATGTATGTGTGTGTGAGCGCACGCGACATAGTCTCCTGATTGGCATCATCCTCTGGAACAAGTCTGGCTCCTTCTAGATCCGGTTGACGTGTGTGCATGTGTGGGATTATTTGTGTGTGTGAGTATTTGTCTGTGTGCGTTTGTGAATGTGTAGGAGATATCACCAGGCTCTCATGTTTATTCAGCTCAACGCCTGGATGACCAGGACTTATCCGCTGTCCTGATTACCCTGCCTGGCCTGCCACCATTAATCCTTCAGAGACCTCAGGCCCCTTAAACAGCCCTATCTTACACACACACACACGCACACACACACACACACACACACACACACACACACACAGCCACACGCGCATTTTTAGTACATATATCAAGGACACATTGTGTTCCTCATATACATATACGTAGAATAAAATAGTACTTTTTTTTTCTCTTTCTCCTGTTTTATAAGGGTTGTCCTCAGGGCAAAGTGCCTTTTCGTGTATATATTTATATATATGTGTGTGTGTGTGTGTGTGTGTGTGTGTGTGTGTACGCTCTGTCATTTGGGCCTCCAGGAACCTTCCAGCCATCTCTAGGTCCCTAGTCCCAGTGAATTGTGTGCGTGTGTGTGTGTGTGTGTGTGTGTGTGTGTGTGTGCATGAGCGAAAAAACGTAGAGTGAGAAGTGATTTAGTCTAATTTGTGCCATAGTATTTTCTTTATCATCTCTCTCTAAATCTCTGAGAAGGCCCACATAATTATATTTTATGTTGAGTAAAAATGACTGTATTGTAGCTCTTTTCCCATAACAACCGTATTATTCTTAGGAGACACAAGGTTTTTCTGGTAAGGGGCCTGTTGGAGCAAACTGAGTGTGCGAGCATGTGTCTGCTATTGTGTGTGAGTGTTCGTACATGTGTATTCAGAACACCAGGGTTCTTTTCAGTAATAGTCACAAGGCCAAGACATAATATTGACCATGGCTGTGTTCCCTATTCTGGTTTTGCCCATAATAAATGATGCAGATTAGAAAAGTAGAAACACATTGGGCTGATAAGTAGCCTTTGGAGCTCGCTCGCCATGCCATTGAGGAGGGAGGGGGCTCTCTTTTCTCACTTTGCCTCAATTTTAAAGTATTGCAGTGACTCAAGGGCAGAGACGCTGTGTGTGTCTGTGTGTGCAGTTTTAACTGTGGTCTGTGTACGTTTAGAGCGAGCGGGTGGTGAGGGTGTTTGGACTCTGAAGGAATGACGACGGTGTGTGTTGCCAAGTCCCATTTGAATATATACACAGTAGGGAACCCTCTCATTATAAACAGGAGCTCATACTCGTGAGTGTGCATGTGTGCACATAAAAAGACGCACGCACAGGGGATGGGGACAAAACACTAGATCTAGCACAACTGGAATAAGAGCATTGCTACGTTCATATCTTGAGGCTAAGGAAAACAAAGCTAAAGTTGAAAACTGTGTGTGTGTGTGTGTGTGTGTGTGTGTGTGTGTGTGTGTTGGGAGGATATCTGTTTTAATGCGACTCCCCTTGCCATTTCAAATGGTCTCCATGAGATGGAACGCCTGTTGACACACACTGTTGTCTTTGTCTTTCACTGTTAGTCTCCTTCTACCTTTGCACCTCATTCTCTGCTTTCTTTCTTTCATTTGTATTTGTACGGACCACTTGACCACCTGAGCAGACACTCACACACGAAAACACACACACACACACACACACACACACACACTTACACGTCTCTGCTCACTACCTCCCCTCCTGACATCGCTCCTTCTCCCCCCTCCTGTCCCTGTCTTCTCCTTTTTCCCATAACAAATAACAGCGCAGAATTCCCCTCGCTTCTCTCCTGGGGAATTTTCATTACCGCCCAGTCCCCCTGCCCAGAAGGACTCCCCGCCTTGAACTGTTCAACAGCTGTGGTGTGGACACTCTCTTCCAAAACAGGCCCACTGTTCACAAACACCCGCCGGACTCAGGGTGGGGACACTGTGTCAACCTCCACAGCTCAAGAGACCGAGCTTCCTTCGCATGTGGCCCACCCCATGGCCCCCTCACCTGGGGAGAGAGAGGCCTGACGCTGGGCGCTCACTTCTCCTTGTATTAGATTGAGAACAGCTTTCACTGGGCCTGTGCGCAGGAAAGGAGATGTTGAAAAATGAATTTACTACAACTTGGGCCTTGTTTTCAAAGTTTTGGCCCTCATTTATGTTGGTTTTGATAACATTGACACAAACCCCTCCCCCGAACAGTGGTTGTTCAACCATAACGTAAGGTTTGTCAAGCTTTTCATTTCTCCTCCGTTACAGCGGTGTGCATTTTTCACATAAGATGCGATTGTTAGCATGTTCTGCAAACTAGCTTACTACCTACTGAGCATTACCTTCATGGCCAAGAGTTAGCATATTATTAACAAACTACTTTAGCTTCAGAAAAGCCCCATTCACGATTAGCACGTAGCTATCTTTTTTTCCTGGGACATGTAGTGTTGGGAACTGCACCATTGTTCCAAAGGCACATTATTCCAAAACCCCAGTAGTCCAAAAGACCAAACGCCTGCTATCCCAAAAAGAAATGCCCATTGTTCTGAAGGCCCAATGCTCAGGAAATACACACTATGATATCTTTTTTCTTTAGTGGATACCTAGTGCCTCTGATTGGTTAGTACGTACTTGTTGCCTTCGTTGGTTGGGTTGGTAAGGTTTGGGCATGAGGAGTGAGATTAGTTAGGACGGTAAGAATATGAAGTAAGGGAAATCACAATCAGTTGTTGAGATCTGGGAACATGGAAACATCGCTAAGATAAAGTCCATTGGGCAAAAACAAGGATTTGGGTTATTATTACCAATAGAGGTGATGGCTTCAAATAAAGTAATAAAATGAAAACCCAAGTTAATAAACCACATAGATAGATAGATAGATAGATAGATAGATAGATAGATAGATAGATAGATAGATAGATACATAGATAGATAGATAGATAGATAGATAGATAGATAGATAGATAGATAGATAGATAGATAGATAGATACATAGATACATAGATAGATAGATACATAGATAGAAAGGTAGAGAGTCTCTGCCCTTAGCAAGAGTAAGATGAGGTGCTGCAATCAAAGCGATTACTCATCACATGCTGTGACGCCCCACAGTCAAATGCAAAGCAGTTTAAATTAAAACACACTTCATTTGAATAGATGAAGAAACTACATGGGAGATGAGTCGCCTTGTATTCCCGCCTTGCGACATTTATTTGTCGGATCAGCAGAACATGATTTGTTGCCTGAAGGGGTTTTTATAGAGGTGGCAGTGTGTTTGTTGGCTTCTCTTAGAACTCAACTGTGTGTGTGTGTGTGTGTGTGTGTGTGTGTGTGTGTGTGTGTGTGTGCGCGTGTGCGAGAAGCTCCTATCTCAAGTCTTCTTTGGAAGAAGTTAGGAACTCTTGGCAGCAATGATAATGGAAGTCCCCAGCACTTGGCCACAGTGCTCTTTGTGTGTGTGTGTGTGTGTGTGTGTGTGTGTGTGTGTGTGTGTGTGTTCGTGCATGTAGGAAACGGCCCATTTCAATGTACTGGAGCTGGGACGGGATCAGTGTGTGGGAGGCATTTTGTTCATATACCAAAAATGAGATTAGGAGGAGCAGACAATGTCGAACCACAGGAAGACAGTCTGTTCCCATCTTACATGAGTGTCACAGTTCATTTGTGTACTTAAAGGGATAGTTCACTGCAAAATAAAAATTCAGTCACTGCTTCAAACATAACTTCTCTTCTCACCACCATGTCAGTCAAAATGCACTGAAGCTTTAAGAAACCAAAATAAACGGAGAACAAGTTGCCTCCCATTGTTCCATCCCAACTTTCGCCAAAACTATCAACATTACTGAAGCCATATTTTTACTGCTCAAAACCATCCAAAGCAAGACAAAGAACAACAGAAGACCACACTAAAAACATTAAAAAATTATGAGGTGAATATTTTTTCTTTTTATCCTACAATGCAACTGTTTGGCTGCACCACATTTGCATTATTAGGTGTCTGGGGACATTTGATTGATTTCTACATATTTTAGAGCTGTGACAGGATGCTCCCCTCATCTGACAGTTTTTGAGAAGACACACTATATTAGTTTCTATCCAAATGTAGCGCAAAATGTAACCAAATTTCCAGAAAATCGGCAAAAGAAAATGAAAAATAATGTGCGTTTCCATCCACTACTGTTATGTGAATATTAGGAGTTTGTTGCATTGAGATAAACAGCTGGTGGCACTGATTCTCTCGTTAGGTGCCATTAAGTCAAACCTGGAATCAAAACAGGGGACTTGGTTCTCAGGACATTTGCGGCCATGTAGTTTGCGCCCTAACCACTTGTGTATCGAGTTGCCCCCCCCCCCCCACTCATTGTGCATTAAAACAAGTGGATGGATTACAAGGTTGAAATGATAAAAAGAAACCCTTGATAGTTACATGGCTTATTTACGAGACCTGACTATAGGTCTTTTTCAGACAGGTGCCTGAATTATGCTTTTGTATATGATTAAAGAATTCAACAATTTTTCTTCAAGAGTGCATCGTAAAACTTACTCTTTATGCACACACCACTTTCCCTTTAATCCTACTACAATCCTGTTAGATCAATTATTATTTGAGAGACTAAGCTGTGAGGTTGAAATTTCGCGTACAGGATGGTCTCAGAAGCCAGTGGGAGGCACAGCTATGCAGTGAGGTGGTTTATTTGGTTGGGAGACACCTGGCCTGACTGGAGGAGCTCGAAACACTATAAGGCTGCTGCTCCTGACCTCTCTCCCCCTTCCCCCCCCCCCTCTCCCTCCCCCCCCCTTCTCCCCGGGGGCCTTTTTTTCCCCCCCCCCCCCCCCGCGCCCCCCGTCTGTCCACATTCCATTCACCAGGATACCTCTCCATCCTGTCCCAGAGGAGTGTGTGTCCGTCTATGTGTGCACGTGAGTGTGTATGTGTGTGTTGAAGGAGGAGGCCTACAGGCCTTGCCTCTGGTCACTTTATTAAAGTGTGTTTTAATTTACTCCTGTGCTCCTGTGAGCCCCTGCATCCTGACGCACACACACAGACACACACACGCACACAGCAGCCCCTCCTGAGACATGGCTTATTAACTCCGATCCTGTCTGTCAGAGAGTTAGTGGGGGGGGGGCCAAAACTTCCGTACCACATTCCTCAGTGTGGTCTGGTCACGTTGATTTTAGAAATCCTTTAAATGCTGTCACACAGCGAGACGCACACTTTAAACACGCATACAGTATATCTTTATGGCGATATGACACATAAACCGTGAACATTCAAACATGTATTGTTATATGATCCTCCATGGAGTCATTGTGGGGTCAGACCCCGAGCTCTGCCGAAGAGCAGCAGGGTTGCATTTGTTATCCTAACAATTAACATGGTGATAATTGTTAGGATACCACTTAGCAATAATCACTATGTTTGACAACGCAATTACTGCTAAATCAGATTTCCTCGGCTTCAAAGAGCTAACAAAAAGCACACGGCCTCGCAGAAAGAAACTCATCAAATGATTTTTCCTTTCTTTGTAATTGACCAAAAAGTTTCACCATGACTACCATGTATCTATAGTGCCATACATATCTTCATCTCCCATGTATTCTATTATTTATGTGTCTCGCATGTACATTATTCCCTGAGTCTCTCCTCTGTCTCAGTATTAAATATGGAGGGAGCTGGAGTCTGTCTCAAAGGAAGGTAGAGAAGTCATGTCGGGCTATCCTAAGGTCCTGGTGTGTGATGCTGGGGCCTCGGGCCCTCAACCTAGTCTCACAGCAGAGGCTTCGGGGCACAGCCAGAGGGGATTCTCTGTGTACTTTTGCAGCTGTGTGCTTGTGTGTGTGTGTGTGTGTGTGTGTGTGTGTGACACAGCGCTTCTACCAGGGACTCTAGCAGACCTAAGCAGCATAAAATAGGATGCGTGCGGTGCATGGTTTTTACGTGTACATATTTGTGTATGCACATGAGTGTATGTCACCATGGCGATGTGTGTGTCCTTCGCTGAATGTGGAGTGACTGAGCTGGCTTGCTTTACATGTGTCTCTTGTGAGTAGCTTGTGAAAAATGTATTAAGAGGGCCAGCTGGGGTAGGAAAGGACCGGGGGGAGTGAGATGGAGGGGGGAGGCAGAAGGCAGGAGGGAGGGAGTCAGGGAGTAAGGGGCACAGCTGTAGGGGATTAATGCCCAGAGTGGAGGAGCTGGAGCTGGAGCCCAGGAATGTTCCCCAGCGCCCCCTCAAGAGGGAGGTGAAGAGGGAGGGAGTGCAAGGAAAGACAAGGGCACGGGCCTCAGATGTGTCCTGTGCTGCACAATCTTTACGTATGTTTGTTGGAGAAGAGGAGGGAGGCGGTATTTCATCCTTGTCAGTCTTATCCGCTATCTCAATCTCCCCCCTGCCACCTCCACCCCACCCTCTCCTCCTCAGGCACTTTGGCAGTGATCAGGCCTAGTTCACAAGACTTTTCTGTGAGCTGCTCCTCCCTGCCTGCTTTCTGTGTCACATTCTTTGTCTTGTGAGCGCCGTGATTTATGGACGGACACAGGAAGCGCGTGTGTGTGCGTAATTGCACGGTTACGGTCAAGAGTGAGGAGAGACGCATCTGTCAGACGTCCCGAGGCTGTCACTAAAATATCGATCAATTTTTTCCTCTCATGATCGCTTCGCTTTGTTCACCGCACCATGAATGGCAGCCTAAAGCTACGAAGACCATATGAAATAATAAACAGACGTTTAACAGGGTATGGCTTCGTTTGAGGCTTTTGGTTTGTGTGATCACAAACTCAAAACTCTATTCAGTTGGGTCGTCCAATTTGGACTTTTCACGCCCCCTTGAAGGAGTTTGGGTGGTGTTGAGGCAGAATTGGTTCCTGGCTCCATAGCTGTGCCCTTCACCACCACTTATTCATAGCAGTCCCCTCTTTGTTTGTTTTTCTGCGGATTCTGGAGCCTTGGCCTCCTGTCACTCCATCCAAACTCCCATTGTTGACAGTCGTCAGGGCCAACCCACTCATTTCCCTGTGACGTGTTCAATGGGGCTGCACTGATCCCCACTGACGACTCTGAAGAGGTGACCACGGCGATGGAATGGAGCGCCTGTCGTCGTGACGATAAACCTGTCCATCCATCCTCCTGCTTGTTCACCCGTGTCTCTCGTCCTCCCATTTGGAAACCACTCTACCTGGTTCGGACAATTACCTCACGTCCACTCGTCTCCCCGTCGCTGCCTTAACTCCTCTTCCAGCCACTTAAGTTGTGATGGGCTAAAAGGGATGCTCCAGCCACCGCATTGCCCCGGCACTGTTATTAGATGCTCAGAGTTTTGTTGACAGCCCATAAAAAAGCTGTACCCTCTCATTGTCCGCCTCAATGGAATTTACCACAACTGCTGTGCGTCCGTCCATTAATGTCTCCGCATGTGTTTAAGCCCTTTTGTCTTTTCTGATAACTGCTTCCTGTTGAAATTGAAAGAGAAAGGGAAGGCTCACTAAGCCATCATCTCGCCCAGTACACCTTGTCCCGCCACCCGAGTACAAGCTCAAACACTCTTCCCAGTCTGCATCAGCAGGGTGGGGTGAGACAGTAGGCCAGCCAGGAAGGTGCACGGCCTAACAGGGAGACAGGTCTCAACACATCACCTCTCAGTCACTAACGCTAATTCTAACACGCAATCCCCTCTGCCTCCCAAGACCTGATACACTTCAGGTGCAGAACACACATTTCAATTTCCACACGCACATTTACGTAAAAAGAAAACCTTTTTCCAATGCACACACACATAAACACAAAGTTATGCTTCCTCTCACTGTCATTAGCCATGAGAAGGACTTCAAACACCAGGTGATATCATAGCAGCCTGGGAACAAACAGCGCAGTTTCCTTAATCTTCACATGACTTCTCAGCACTTAGACGATGCTTAATTGCCAGGGAAAGTTTTAACATCTGCTTTTATTCAACAGTCTTTATTGGCATGAGTCAGCCTCTATGCTACTGCCAGCCGCTCTCTTCACCCAGCATCATGTATTTAAAAAAATAATAATAATTAAAAAAATAGAAAGGGAAAAACTTGAATTTAACCAAAATTCCTACACACAAAATGACTGATAAATAAATAAGGTACAAGCCAGGCTTTCATGGATATTTAGTCCTTGGAGGAGCAGAGTTTTATAATTCCAAAGCCATGAAATCAGAGGGTAACAAGGGGAGTAAAAGGCTGTGCTGCTATATTTATAGGAGTAATCATTAAGGGCAAATGCAATTTGAAGTGGGAGGAGGGGGCAGTGATGGAACTTTAGGGTTTGCTTCTTGCTCCTGCCTGCAGGGGCAATGCATTGTCTTCTCATATAACCTTTTTCTACTTGTCTCACTAACCATTTTTTATAATACTTTTTGAGGGCGTTTTACCTTTATTAAATAGCAGACAGTAGAGAGATGACAGGAAATGAAGGGAGAGAGAGACAGGGAATGTCATGCAACAAAGGTCCCCGGCCAGACTTGAATCAAGCAGCCAGAGATTCTTTCTTATAAACTATGTGAAAGGGATTTTTATCATCTTAAAAGCTAAAAACATATATTTATCAAACTACAAGTTAACAATCCTGTTCTTGTTTAATATTTTTGAATACATTTGACAAAGTGTCCTCAATTACCTTACATAATCCAGCACCACTGCAAGTAATTTTCTAAAACATCTGAGTTTCAAACTGTGCAGAAGGCGGCAGCCTGCGTGGCCTGATAAACTGTTAATGGTGGGAATGAGAATCAGTAATTATTGTTCCCCATGAAGCTGAAGATGAAATTGGTAAAATGATTTTCTTTAGACACAGTTGAGAGGCCTCTGTGGACCCTTTTTATACAGGACAGCTCCTCTTAAGTCACTGAAGCACTCAAACCTGTAGTTATTTAGAGGGATGGTTTTATTGTGTTTTCCTGTGCGTGTGTGTGTGTGTGTGTGTTGCAGCAGTGGTCAAAGCAGAGCCAGGATGTCACCATGACCTGGTCACTATGTGGGATCATGACTGAGGAAGGGAGGGAACATGGAGAGAGAAAGACAGATTAAGCCAGAGAGGTTTGGGTAAAGAGCTTACGCGGACACCAAAAAATGTGCAAAAAAAAAAAAAGATGTTTAAAAAAATATATATATAGTATAGTATATAGAAGTAACTAACCATTTGTTAAACCCCTCCCCCAAGCAGAGATTGCCCAATCATAGGTTAGCTCGACACACCACATGTCAAAGAGGGTGGTGTCACAAAAAGAGTGTAATGAGTGATTTGAATAGTGTGTTCTGCTCTACTGCAAACTGCAAGTGATAGCATGCAAGGCTAACTGTCTTACTACCTAAAGTAGTCACCATGTGTTGCATGCAAGCGAAGCCTGTTCTAGATGCTATCAGAGTTTAGAGTAACTTTAGCAACTCTGTCTCTGTTCTTTATTGGATTTACACTCAACCCTGGCCAACGTTACCCGAGATAGTGTTAGCTTGCCAACAGTGCTTAATTTGTAAATCAGGAGGTCTCGGAGCACAGAGAGGGTGCTGTTCCGGCGGGTCGGGGGGGAGAGAAATAGCCCCGGAACGCATCAAAAATCCACAGAACCTGAAGCACATTGGACAATGCCTAAGTGCTGGCTGTCAAAACTAAACAAAACTGTCATCACTAACAAAGCATTATTTCTCTACATTTATTATGCAGAGCATTCATAATAATCACTCAAAATCAGCAGAGGGAAGCACGTGAACAACGGTTTAAGCCGGTTTCAGTCTCTATCTGACTCCCTGCCGTTTCCATTCTGATCGCGACAGTGGGGAAAATAGAATTAGAAAAATGAAAAACAAGCAAGCTAAGAAACCTGGACTTGTTCTGTCTGTCTGTCTGCCTGTCTGTCTGTCTGTCTGTCTGTCTGTCTGTCTGTCTGTCTGTCGTTTTCCTCCGCTCTGCTTCAGTACTATGGACAGCACCACATCTTAACACAAGATACCGGATTCGCGCACGTAAATACTAGAATACAGGAAGTAAAAACCGAGATGTCAAATGAAGCCCCGCTTAGCCTTCAGTCTAAAGGGCTTTTCTCATGTAGCGTTCAAAGTGAAAACATACTTTTGAAATATGTATGGAAGCTAAGCAGTATAAGATCAACGCTGTTTCTACAAGGATCCTCAAATGACAAGGATGTTAACTTTTTGCCTGGGACATGTAGCTTTATGATACATGGTGTCATGTAAATAGCCATCAAGTACATGATTAAAACCCCTTTTATGAGATTTGCGTTTAAAAATCAGCTGAAAACGTTAATAAATCAGCTAAGGTTAGCTAGCTGACAGTCTTAGCTTGCTAATCGATTAGCAATAGCTAGAATTGAGTAGCCTGCTTTTGTATACTCCGTCTGAAATCAAAGACCCACAAAAACTAATCATTTCCTTGGCCAAATCTGTCACCATTAATTGACAGGCGTAGTGACAGGAGCTAGTGATGGCAGGGCTTTGTGAACGATCTGTTAAAGTAAGTGTAACAATGCAAAAAACTGTTAAACTTGGAAATCCCAAGTTATGCAGGGCAAACACATCTTTAAGGTGCTTTTTTTTTGCCCATCTGTCTCATGCACTACTGTCAGGATATAGTGACAGTTTCAGCAAACATGATAAAAAGTTACTTTTCATTAAAGTTACCAACTGAACCTTTACTTAGTCTAATCCATCTTGCCCAGAAATATCGGATACATCTGGCAAGCCAGTGATCTGACACTGAGCCAAGGAATTTGAACAGTGAAGAATAAACAGGGAGAGACTGAAAAAAGTGAATTTGATCTTTGAAGAAAAGATTAAAACAGACAGAAGGATGAAGCGTCAGTTGTCCGGGACAGAGGTAGAGGTGTAATCAAAAACAAAAAGAGTAAAGGCCAAGCATTGACCGAAAAAAATAAGAACAAAAAAAAAAAAAAAACAAAAGGGTAAAACTGAGAAAAGGAAGAAAGAAAGAATCAGAAAGGAGGGCTGGGTGGAGTGTTTTTAGGTGTCTGGCTGTAACAGCATGGGTCTCTCCCCTGACACCTCCACAACTTATCATCCCCGCATTCCTGCACAGGGACACTCCCCTGCCCACTGACACTCCACTGTGTGTGTGTGTGTGTGTGTGTGTGTGTGTGTGTGTGTATGTGCTGTTTTAAGTGAAAGGGCACGTTGGCCTCCCTCTCCCGGGACATCTGGCTGCAGTAAGAGGGTTTGTGTAAGACATGTTTATGTATGTTTGTGTGTGTGTGTGAGCGAGAGAGAGAGCGAGCAAAGTGAAAGAGAGGCATAAGAGAAAAGCAACAAAGTAGGAAAGAAAGGAAGAAGAAAGCGGTATTGTGAGTGTGACACAAACACAGTTTCCCTTCACCACCTTAGCGGGGCCTTAGGTTGTGGCAGAAAACATCTCAGGGATTTCCTGCCATTCAAAACAGCCCCTGAGTCCACTCCAACCTCGCATTCTGTCCACCTCCTTGAAGCTCTTGAAGAGTGGGCTGTGGCTGCAGACAGACCCTCATTAATTCATTAAGGCGTGTGTGTGTGTGTGTGTGTGTGTGTGAGAGAGAGAGAGAGAGAGAGAGAGAGAGAGAGGCAGTCGAGAGGAAGCTCTCTGTGAACTTTACTGATTGCAGCAGAAGTGATGTGTGTTGTTACAGCAGCTTAGTAGACAATGAGATTTTGTGCAATGACAGAGGTGGAACTTTAACTATCTGTGACCTGCTTTGTTGTCAAAAGTTTTTGAAGAGTTTTAAGCCCAAATACGAACTGGTTATCTTTAACTGGAAGTCCAAGTAAATCAACTCTTTGGAATACTTTCATTTTACCTACCAAACCAAGTGAAAAATGAAACTTATTTGGGGAATTTTGTTGGTGTGTATTAGTAAATTAGAAAAAAATGTGAATGAAAAATTGACAACAGAAGTCAACAGAACCGTCACTAAATGTCAAAATTCTTCAGACGTACTTCCACTTTGGTTTTAGATGTTTTCTTCTCCAGCTAGTAAGCTTTGTGTGTCTTAAAGTATACAAGCGGTCCATGTTTGAATAAGAAAAATAGAGAAAACAAGTAACAAAATGCAAAAGTAACAAATAACTGATTATAAATAACTCAAATAAAACAAATACTTAAAAATATTGTACTGCTCTTGACGTAGGGCTGAATGATTAAAGAGGAAAATGTGCCATCTTTTATGTGGATGTCTAATCGGTGTTGATAGTGAATGTAGTTGATTGAAGCAATAAGCTCAGTGCGACGATATTAACCCAGAAGCTGAGTGGCAAAATCAGCTTCCAGCGCAGTCATTAGATGTGACAGTGACGTAGTTGGTGGTAAAAAAGAACTACAGGCTATTTCAGTGTGGGGGGGGCGCGGACTTCCTTGTTCTCTTCGCTTGTGTTGTAAACTAGCTATGTTTCCAAACAGCAGAAATAGCAACTGTAGCGAGCTACAATTAATTATGTGACTTGGCCAAAGAATATTAAAGAACTCTCTGCTGACGCACAATAAATGTGCTCTCTGCTCTCTGCACGCTCTGTGCTTTCACACTTTGCCGAAGATGGTTTTGTTGTAGATGAAACGTTTGAATGTGACGATATCAATGATCATCGATTTCAATATTTAGCACACATTTGTGGGGATATTATATCTTCATAAATGGGCTAATGAGCTAAATTGGTACATTTTTGTGTAGAAACGCTCACTTAGAAGTTGACTTTTCGCTAACAAACTGACTCAAAGAAAAGAGGATCTCAGTGACAATCAGTTGCCTATCTGATTCTCTTCATGTAGAAACAAGATCATTTTGTGATTAATATGTAATAATCCCAATTTAAATTAAACTCACAGTATTAGTCAGAACAATCTGAAATACACATTTCCTCAAATCGTCCTGTCCAATCGGTTCAAACTGAAAAGTGATCTCTCTACCCGAGAAGAATCAGCTGTAACAAGAGGTGCGCAAGAGTATAAGGATTGTAATGTGAAAATATGCGCGAATCGTATAACTGTATGAAAGCTAATAGCGGATATTATTCTCAGGTTTCTGTGACCCAGACAGCTCCAGCGTTTTACCGCCCCTCTTAGAGACAGCCTTCTAATTGCACTTGATTGCTGTGTTTCTTTGAGTCACTGGCTGGCTGCTGTCAACATGTGGCTCGTACAGTCACCAGAGCCGGAGGGCACAAAAGCTCTGATGGAACCGCTGTTGGCACAACAGACGGCCGGGGGAGCGGGTGGCAATGCAAAGTTATCTCTTTGAAAGGAAAGTGTGTGTGTGCGGTTGTAGCTACAGGGAGTGTGTGTTGTTTTACGAGCGCTCCTTCCCATCCCAGCCGCCTATAGCTTTGCTTTTAGTCCGTGATTAATAGGAGATGGAGAAGGCCATCACAGAAATGCAACTTTGCACAACTATTAAATGTTTGCTGCGCTCTGCAGGAGTGAGCGCGAAACCTCTAATGTGATCAGTTTGTGTAAAAGAAAAAAATTGCAGTGTTTAAGTAACGTAACTTAAATGAATACATCTTCAATTGTTTTGTGAGCAAGAGCCTCGCAGGGACGCAGATAAACATTAGGACGTTGCGTTGAGTTTTGTGTCTCGAAGTAGAGTTTGTTTGCACTTTGACTCTTTTCTGGACATGGTCTTTTGTTACTCAACCCTGCCTGACATGCTGGTCCCATGGTCTACACTGTGTGTCTCTGCACATGGATTTGTATTCGCAAATGTGTGTACGTTTGTGTATATATGAGTGTAAGTGTGTGGGTGTGTGTGTGTGCCAAGCCCCTGTGCCCTCCCCTGTCTCCACGACTGGATGCTAACCGCTAGTGAAGGCTAGCCAATTATCCCCAATCAAGCTACCCTCTCTGGAACTGGCGCGAGAGGAAGCTCCCACTAGAGCTTATACTAGTCATTATGGGGCACATCCTGACATTAACTTTCTTTTTCCCCCTCCTTGACTACATCTCTCTTTTTTCTTTCTTTCTTTCTTTCTTTCTTTCGTTCTTTCTTTCTTTCTTCTCTCCTGCTTTGTCTCTCACTTTCTCTCTCTCTCTCTCTCTCTCTCTCTCTCTCTCTCTCTCCCTGCTTCCCCTCTCCGGCCTGATGCAGCCATTGCTGAAGCGGAGTAGCAATCAAACACACAAACCGAAAGCACATGGGTGCTAATTCAAGCCTTCCTAATAATGCATTAAGGACATTTGGGGTTGATGATGGAGGGAAGAAGCGTAGGCCATGCGTGACGTCATTTGTAAAAGAAGAGTGTGTGTCTTTTGTGCGTGAAATGGAGATGCAGAATGCCTGGTATTGCTTGAAAGATCGTGTGTGTGTGTGTGTGTGTGTGTGTGTGTGTGTGAGTAACCCCGGGGAAAATAAGGAAAGGAGGCAGTGAATTGTGGGAAATGTCACCCCCACACACACTCTCCCCTCGAGAGACTGAGAGACAGATTGGACTGAAATCAACTCAGGTAATTTACCCGTACAGACACAGTGATTACCTCTTTCCCTCTCCCCGTATTTCTTTTCTTTTTGTTTTCTTTTTTTTCCTACTCTTTCTGGTCTCTCAAACTTTCTAAAATCTTTGCTCCGGGACCTAATTTGCAGCCCTCAGTCCTGTTCCGTCAGAGAGCTTCACATGTTTGATGTGAACTGTAGGGTGACATTGCCTTGTCTGTGCTCAGCAGTGAGTGGGAGACCAGGCGAGGTGTGGTGCCTGTAGGTGATCCACTTCATTCTGCTCCCGTCTTGTTGTGACAGGACCGGCATTAAATGGAAGGAGTCAGTGACGGAGCAGTGACAGGCCAAACCCTCCACCCTCCCCCTGGGTGTGTGTGTGTGTGTGTGTGCATGTGTGTGCGTGTGTGTACAAGCCAGCGTACAAGCATATGCATTTTTCTCATTGGGACCTGACAGCTGAATAGCACTTGAATGGCACTTTTCCCCGCTGCTCATCTAGCGGTGGCCACGTTACGTTAATGACAGCTGTAGCTGCGCACAATAACACTTTCATTTCATTTCCATATATAGTACTTATGTGTCTAATAGCAGGGGCCGTGTGCAAAGCTCCACGCTTGAGATCAGCTTATCAATCAGCTTATGAATCAGCTTATGAATCATCGCACCATTTAGGAAATGTTGACCGCATGTAAACGTCACAGAGGGTCACATTTCACATGTGAGATCAATGAAAAGGTGAGAGCCGTCAAAGCAGAGGACAGCCGATAAAAAACACTTCCGCTTCTTTGTGGGCTGTGTGCACTTCAGGCGCAGGGTCTCTCCTCACAGTGATTGTATGTGTGTGTGTGTGTGTGTGTGTGTGCGTGTGTGTGTTTGGGGTTGGTATGCAGCAAATGTTTGAATATAAGCTTTTCCCTCTCTCCTCTCTCCTCTCTACCCTCGTGCTCTCTGTCTCTATTTCAAGCCAATTAGGTGTGTCTTTTAGCAGAGATTTGGAGTATAAGTTGAACATCAGCGCCCTTCATCGTTGAAAGGCACATCTCAAATTAGTGAGCACCACATACCCCCCCCCCCCCCCCCCCCCCCCCCACCTCTTTGCCTAGCCTATCACAATCTTTCCCTCCTTTGCTCCTGTGAAGACACAGAGGCCCCCGGGGCCCTGAAATGTCTCCACACGCTGGAAATTGAATCAAACGGCATCAATCAGGACACTCTTTTTTTTTCCTCCCCCCCTTTCAGTCCTTCTTCCTCTTCCCCCTTTTTTGTCTGTGTTTGGTGTCTCTAAGCAGTCTGCCAGGGTATATAAACAGCACCACTAGGAAGCACAATTGCATATGAAGTGAAACAGAAGAACTATAAAGGATTTTTTAAGGCTGCTGATGCTTTGAATTAGTGTTCGTTCATCTAAGTCAGATTGCAGGCGGCACTTTTTTAGTTCAAGTATTCTGTCGGCCCAATGTCTTATAAACACCATCCCGCTGACACGCGAATACACACACACACAGACACACACACACACACACACACACACACACACACACACACACACAGAGTGATATTATTATCCACCTCTTCTGTGGCTCGCTGCTGTAAAATGAGTTTGCCCCAACTCCATTAAAACCCGCGCCAGCCGCTCCCCTGACGCTGCCGCCCTATTTGCATGTGCTAGTGAGCCACTCCACGGAACAAAGGATCTCCTCTCTTCCTCCTCTCCTCCTTCACTCCGTCCCACTGGAATGCGCGATAAGTGGGCAGATGACATTCACGGAGAAAGACTGCAATAAAGTGACTCTCCCTCCATCTCTTCCTTTCCCCTTTTCTCTTCCTTTATCATTTCCTCCTCTCTGTGCCACCCCATCAGAAGCGGAAAGGGGATATTGCGAATGACACGGGCAAATCAGCAGTAAATAGGCGCTAATTTGATTGACATCTGGGCTGCTGTCACCAAGGCGGGAGAGGACAGGCCCCAGCCAGTAGACAGCTAGCACCGTTTACCCAGTGCACAAAAAGCCAGCTTTCGACTAAATCACTTCTTGTCCAGTGGGCCCTGCCTCCTCGTCCCTCTCTCCCTTGCCTTCGCTCCTGCTGTATCTCCCTCCCCACCTCCTGCCACCCACCGACGGCCGACTTGCCAGATTCTAATTGCGTGTGTCCTTCCTCTCATTGCAATTTTCCCATTACCGCCACAAGAGCAGCCGCACAGCTCATCTGAAGCGAGGATGTCTCCGAAATATGTACCTCCAGGTTAACCCTTGGCTAGCTGCAGAGCCTCCTGCAAGCACAGGCTTCATGGTGGAGAGGGACAGCGTGTAATGTTGTGTTTATGGTTTGGGCCTTAAAGCTACAGTAGGTTACTTTATTAAAAATACATATTTGCTGAAACTGTCACAATAACCTGACAGTAGTGCATGAATAAGATAATATGTGGAAAAAAAATCATGTTCCTCTCTCTCCTCTCGGAGCTCTTCAGGGCATTTGCAAGACTGTGCCAAAAGAAAACAGCCAATGAGAGCAGAGGAGTCACGAGCGCAGTGTCAATCACTGCTCATTAATTCTGATTAAACTATCAAACTAGGCTCCGCAGATCATATGTGAATCAAGATTATGTTACTGCATTGCCTTTTTCTCGCCTCAAATATTTTTAGAAACATATTTTAGTGTATTGTTTAGCTGTAAATTTAGTTGGGCAAGATTATCTGTCTCGTTACACTACTGTCAGGATATAGTGACGGTTTCAGCAAATATGACAAAAAGTATTTTTTCTAATAAAGTTACCAACTGTAGCTTTAACTGAGAAAGGGCATCTGTTTTTTTTTTTTTTTTTTTACAGACAAATTCTTCTACTTTTGTTTGTTTTTATGCAAATTTGGTTCAACGTTGTCAATACTGATGGATGTGTGTGAAAGAAAATAAAAGTCTAACTTCTTTGTTTTCTCCCCCCCATGTGCTCCTGACGCTGTCTCTCCATCACAAAGGTAAGTTTCTTTTTTTTTCAGTTTTTCTTCTACCAACAGGACACGTAAGTGAAAGAGCCTCAGAGCCCACTCACTGTAGCTGTCACGCTAGGTTTATTATGCATGTTGACATACACACACATTCATCCCCAGTCACAATCAAAGCATGTTTAATTCAGAGCATCGCGTCTCTCTCTATCTCTCTAATTCCCCACTTCCCCTTCTTCTTTCTTTCTTTCCCCCCCTACTTTATTTATGTTTGTGATGTTAGACTGTGCCAACAGCAATGCCCAAGGCAAACAGCAGAGACACCCATGGCAATGAAATGCTAATAAGTGCTGTGTCATTTCAACACACACAATTCACAAAAGTATTTTGTGCATGTGTGTGAATGCACAGGCACGTGAATGTGTGCTTTGTGTAAGTGTGTGAACATGGGGTTGTGCATAAGCTAAATGTCATTGTGTAAGAAAAATAAAATATATAGACAGAAGTAACTGTGGCACTGACTATATAAACCAGCCCTCCCTCTGTGCAGGTGCATTGCCCATTACTTTGCACTGGTGAAGTGTCATTCCCCCCCCCCTCCTCATCTGTGCACCACTGGTAAGTTTTCCAGAGAAGAGCACAGTTTCCCAGCTGATACACTGTCTGCCATTCATAGAGCCGGAGACGTTCTATTACCGCAATGAACACACGCCGCTTTCTCCGATACATGAGAAACCTAAAGACAATTAAAAGTTCTCTCTCAGTTCTACATCACTGAACTTCCTCAAGACCACCTATCCCCACAAATCCTCTGCCCACATCTTCATCCAAAAACAGCAGGTTAGCGGAGTGAGAAGGAGATGAAGCTGCATGCTTCATCGCCCTCTTTCCAACATATCTGACTAAAGTAGAGCATCGTTTTTCATCGCAAGTAGACCTGTTACTGTAATAACTGACCCGATGTATTAAGGGTCTGTTTTTATATGCGTTACCAGAAACTAAACAAATCAATCTGCATATTTGTGGATCATATACAGCGTGTTTGCGGGAATAGACAGCGTATGTACGGGGTTATTGTTGGATTTAGACACCGCAAAATGAAATTGAATGCAACCATAATAATCACTTGCGTAAAGAAGGAGCCAGCGTGCATTACACGTGACTGCACTCTAATCCTTTGAGTTGCATAAACATAGACCGAAGTTTTATGGCGGTGGTATCAAACCAATCTGATTTATTGGCTAAATTAACTAAAAGAAAAGTGTGTGTTCAGGTGACAGTGGCAACTTGAATTAAAGAAGGAACTTGTATGAAAAGTTTATTAAAGGCTATGCCATACATTTCCGCATGTCAGGTATAAATAACGCGTGGCACACATACATATAAATGTGGAACGTCTTTACACTAACAGGACATTTTCTGTCCAGCCAGATCTTGTTAAAAAATGACGTTCCCATACAACAAAACTGCATTGTCAGGAATTTTCGAGGGAAACGTATTTCATCCCGGAATACGTTTTTTTTTTTTTTTTTTTTTGCGTATCACAAATACATTTTTAATCAAAGTCCAAGTGTGGAGGAGGATGGAGGAATGGGTCAAACAAACACAGGACCTTCACACTGGTGTTTGAAGTCCTAATTTGCGTCTTTTGTGGACTCATACAAACAGATTTATTTCCAAAATGACTGATTTGCTTATTGCTATTATTATGATTTGTCTACTGACACAAAACACTGCCATCACTGTTACCCCCTGACGCTGCCATGTAAAGCTGACACTGTTCTTCATTACTTATGTACTAGTTTACTAGCACACTTTATGCAATACAGTACATGTCTTGTGTGGAGAAGTGTTGCAGGGAGGAAAAGAATGGGGGCGGCATCGGGGACTCATTGCCCTGGGGCCAAACCTGCACTAGATGGAGGAAAAAACTGTACACACACACAGATATATATATATATATACATGCACATGCCATTAAAGGAATAAAACCATGTTTTCGCTTTGTAAAAACTCTGCTCAGTATATTGAATTCTTGAGAGCTGGAAGAGATAAATCCAGGATGTGAGCAAGCGAGGAAACAAGGTTGTCCATTAGTCAGCTGCTGTGATAGTCTAAAGAAGCCACCCCTGGCCCTTAATGGCTTCTCGGCAATAATTGCTACACTACCTCCTCTGTTCCTATTCACCACTACGTGACATGCTTTTGCTGGAGCCACTGCTGTACATGTCCACATCCTAGTTCTACTTAAAGCATCTCCGAGGAGCATTGTGCTTTACAAGTGTTACTCTAAAAGAGAGGTTCCAGGTAAAGATGGGACTCTGAAAAGAAAGGGCTTTTTTTTTTTTTTGCTGCCTCGGTCTCTTCCCTGCCCTTCACTGCATTTATTTAGCTCTCCTTTACTCTCCTTTACTCTCTTGGTTGCAAGCTGTATTGATGTAGAAAGTTAGAGGCTCTCAATGTGTGTAGGGCCACGTTTCTCATGTCTACTCTTCGGATGACCCAGAGGTAGGTGCACCTAATGGTTTGTCTGTGCTAAATGTTTTGGGGACTCTTCAGGTTTCTTGATAAAGTTCGGATCCTTTTTGACCGCCATCACACAATGAAATAGCCTGCTTCTCGAGCAGCGTGTGTCCCTATAAGAGTCCCTATATACTTATGTGATGTGTGTGTATAAGAGAGAGACAGGAAGAGCGAAAGAGAGAGAGACGGGGATGAATGGAGAGTCTCACAGGTCCTCAAACTCAGCCCAGGTTAATGGAAACCATTATCACACACAGCCACTCTGTCTGTACAATCAGTGCCTCTCTCTCTGAGGGAGGCACTTTGTCACACACTCACTCACACACAAACACACACAGAATATATTTGTGCCATATTCTTCAGCCTTCAATACTTGTTTCTACTGTACAATCTGCTCCTAAGCTTGTTAGAGGAGAGGCTAATTGTTTTAGCATGTAGTTGCCACTCTTATTTTGAGCACGAAGAAACACTAGGGGTCATTTTACCGAGATGAGTCAGAAACTGTTCAGCTAGCAGGCCTGACTCAAATCTCCCCGCTTTCTCTTTTGTTCTGCTCAGCAGGTTTTTTTTTTTTTTTCCCCAGCTTCCTGAACCTGAAAAAGCTTTCACTCCAAGCAGCAAATGTGGCCCAACAAACAGTTTTTCTTCTTAAAAAAGAAGAGAAACAAATGCTGCAGTGACATAGATTTGCCTGCTACATTTGCTGCGAGGCACAATGCAGCATCAAACATTTAGCGATATGTGAGGCACACTTAAAAGAGCCTAACAGTTGTTTGCTGTGGAAAATTTTGTACAGTTTTGTTTGTCTATATTCGTGCCACTGAGCACAGGGTGTAAAAAAACAAAATGTAGTGGTTCTTTTGAAACATTTTATCCTCCCACAGTGGCTTGATTGCTGAAGGCACAGAGAGGTGAAATGTCGTATCCAGTCTATCTCTGTGTTTGTGTATTTAAGAATATCTGCATGGCGTTGAATCAGTGCTTCACTGCATAAAGCCACAGTGAAAGCAAGACTTCCAAAAAGCACTGTGAGAAAACCTAATTCAACACTCTTTTCTCCGAAGGGATACAGTAGGAGCATTGTTGCCCCTATTTGACGACAACAAGAAAGAGATGACAGGGAACGAAGGGAGAGAGAGGAGAGACAACATGACTCGACTCTCAATCATTTCACTTCGACCCTTATAGGCCAGCAGGACACCACCTCAACGACATTACTAAATGAGTTCACTCCTTTTGTCCAGACTGACCCCGAGACTGTGGTGTAACTGTCGCCATCTTGGCAGACTGAGCCCAGGTGGGTGTCTGGCCATTCACAAAGTTGGATTACCAACTCCACCAAATTGGGCCGCCTGCCTGAGGGCCCCAGAACCATAGGGGGTATGACAAATCTGATGGTTGGTAGAAATTTGATTATTGGGAATCATTTAGATTATGCGCCGCAAAAGCACAATATCAGCTGATACGACGAGAGCCCTGGGCTCTTGAGGCCCTGGGTCGTACGTGCGTGTCTTGTTTCAAGACATTCGTCATCGTTGCAAGTTCCTTATGTGTTTTAATCAAATGACCGAACAGCAAACCTGGTGGTATTCCAGCATAAAGTGGAGGGTGGGAGGAACGGGGGATTAACGGGGCCCAGCAGCTAATTTTTTTGCCTCGGGTGCCCCTTAACGGGATAATATGGCCATGGCTATGAGAATGAACAAGAAGGGTAGTGTGTGTGTGTGTGTGTGTGTTTTTAGGGCAGTAGAAATTACAGCTAAAAGGGTGGAAAGATGACATTAAAAGAGGGCATTTGAGGATAACATTGATAAGGGAGAAAGTTAAGATGATTTATAATACACACTGCTGTGCTGGAAAAGTTCCTTGGTAGTTTTTGAAAACTAACAAACGAATATGTTAAAAGTTCCCGAGTGTATGGGGATTATTTATCTTAGAATATCCACAGTAAACCTCAGTTTCACTTTTTTTAAACTCATGGCAGAAAACACCAACGAGCGACGCCACTGGTGCAACACGAGTTACACAAGGACCTAAACTCTCCGTGTGCGTTTGTTATGTTGAACACATTTTTTGCTCGCTTTCAGTGTCCAGCCCCCTAATTGTGAGCAGCATGTATATTTATGTATGGACACATGCCACTATATTTATGTGGATCCTGTCTCAATCAGAGAGGAGTCGGCCCATCATGAAAGCCACAATATCGCATTGTAAACCCACACACACACACACACACACACACACACACGTAGCAGTAACCCTGCGTTCCCCTGTAAACAGTTTACAGTGCTTTCTCTCTGCCTTATGCAGACACAGGCCAAAGCGTCAGTGTAGTGTTCAGCTAATCCCACTGTTTAGGCTTTGTTGGCGGCCTCTAGCTAGGACTATACGTGACCTGAGGGGAAAAAGGGTTTCATTTGTGTGTGTGTGCATGTTTGGTTATGTCATATACATTAAGGACCTCCCCACCCCACCCCGGCCCGCACTAATCTTCATCTTTATTAATCTTAAAGTTTGTTTGTGTGTCTCCTCTGTGAATCCCTCTGTCCCTCCCCAACCCCATTTGTTTAGCTGAGCTTGTGCTTGTTTTCTTGTCCTTCTCCCCTTGATTGAGGTTGACCGATCCATCTTCACAACCTCACAGTATATACAATATGCACACAGAGCTCCTGCCTGTGTGTGTGTGTGTGTGTGTGTGTGTAGACGCTGTGTGGTTTTGGCTTGCTTTGTGTAACAAAGGCCCAAGGTAGGAAATGCTGTTCAGATTAAGTGCGTTCTGATGTCCTCTCCAGCCGGGTTCCTGCTGGATCATGACCCGTTTGAACCACAAACCTCTCTAACACTACATGTGGAAACACCGGCGGTTTTAAGGTTAGACGTAGGACAGTGGCAGTTTCTGTTATAGGATTTTACTAACCTCTTACCACATCCTCTGTGTGACTCTGCGACTTCGACTGAAGGAAAATGATTACCTTTTGGTGGAGATGCATTATTCACAGAAATAATAGTGCACGTTCTTTGTGTCCATTAACTAATTATTTCTTGTTGAAGATTTGTTTTTTTTTTATCCGATACATTTTTTTTTTTTTTTTTGCTCATTTTTTTTCTTTTGTTTTCAGGTTGGACTGTAAACAGCTCAAATAAAAGCTTGTTTTACGTGCAGGTTTTGAACCAGATTTTTCTTTTGATTCCTTTGAGGTGCTCACGACTGCCAAACACTGAAGTCCAGCCAACTAGGGCACCTAAATAACAGCTATCAGAAATAAAGAGCTGACATCTGATGTCTGCTCTATGTTTTAATAGTGGGGAAAGGGAAAAATCTTTGTCCATAAAGTCCGTGTGGTCTCCTTATTTTTCTCTCACCAGGCAGCTGTGAGATGTTATTACGTGTTATTTCCACGTAATAATCTCTCCTGGTAAAAGAGAAAAAATATAGTAATCACTAATAAATAGATTGACTGTTTGTGTGATTGTTTTACCCTGAACTATTTAGCACATCAATTGTTTTTTTTTATCAAAATAAATCTTGTCAAACACCAATTTGCATTAGATTATTGAATTTATTTCAAGAAAACTTGTCTTGATTATTCCAAGTATTCATTTATTCATTTTATTTTTAACTAGAGCTGACAAGAAACAAGTGTGGAAAGTGGATCGCAAGGTTGTTACATTAGTATCCCAGACATGTAAGAGGAAACTAGAAGTGTTTTATTAGTTCAAAAAGGAGTTGAGGGATCCTGATTTTTAATCCCTAGTATCAGTCGAGGTGCTATCCTACACTTCCCATAATGCAACAGGCTCAAAAGTCCAAGCCGAGATAACCTCGATGACATCATGAGGGTTATTTTCTCAGACAACACGAGAGCATTAAGGAAACGAAAAGTTGTCAATTTTGCCGGCACACAAGCTTTTTTGTGTGTGTGTGTGTGTGTGTGTGTGTAAGGGAGTTGTTGTGAGGCTGTTTGTGAAAAGTGTGTGATGTGATGAGATCAGCAAGAAGCAGCAGAGACACCTCCCCTAACCTTGTCTCAGTGGTCCCAGCATCATTACCAGCACCACCACGGTACACTGCCTTATCTACTGTGGCAACTGATACAGTGACAGCCACTCCTCCAGGACACACACACACACACACACACACACACTCAATGCTCAGTGCCATACTCACAG
>CALSBV010012195.1:1835988-1854580 GCA_943590825.1 Bovichtus diacanthus | reverse complement strand
CCATGTAAGTGTGGGTGAGCATGTGCGTCAATGTGTGTGTGTGTGTGACGCAGGCTCGGTGACTTCATTCATTTTTGCTGAAAACTTAGCTCACACCTGTTCAACTTACCATGCTAACGCTCCCAAGTGGTCTTAGTCACATTAACGCTTTGAACCTCAAACACACTCACACACACAGTCCATCTGCTATTTAAACTCCAGTAGAACCCAGTAAAGTTAAGATTCATTTTTATGTAGTTGGCTCTTTTGCTGTTCAAGTTCAAGGCTCTGCTATGTGCATTTGCACCTGGTAAAGTGGCTGTAGCTGGTTTAAATGGCAGAGCTGATTTCCTCTTTAAATTACTCAGATTCAAAACATCTCCCTCTCTGCTTACCTGCTCCTTCCTTCTCAACCATCCTGTAAAATGATTATTATATTTTATTTCCATCTTTCTTTTTCTGCCTGTGTCCTTCATTCACTCTGTTCTGGGTTTGTATATGAAATGATGTAAGTCGATTTATGATGTATGGAGAAATGGGAAAAGGAGGTTTTTTTTTTTCTTTGTTGTTGACATGAGAGGTAGTGCATGACAGTCTAATATAGCCACAACCACATGTGGTTACATAGGCCTAATACTGTTTTCTTTTGGCAGCGGAGCAGAGGATGACTATTGTTGCCCCTTTCAGACCCACTCCTGTTAATCATGAGTGTGCGTGTCTGTGGGTGCGCATGTGTTACTGAGAAAGAGTGTGCGTAATACTCACTGTAAATACATCAAACTAGAGCCTACACTGTCTATGTACTGAAATATACACACGCACAATGATACAAGAGGACAGGGAATAAGAAAAGATATGTAACTGGGCTGCTGCAATGCTTTATGCCAGTATGTGCAATGTGAGTGTACAATGGCTGAATGATGCTTTTAATTCTGCTTGTATTATCTAATACCCTATTACTTAACTATTTCATCATTTACATATATACAGTAAATATTTGTATCTATACCTGCCGAGGTGAACTGTTGCTTAGCAACAGAAGACAGATAAGCGCTGGAGAGACAGATGTTGGAAAGAATTTAAGACTGGCAGAGGAGACTTGTGTTAGACGGGGAAAAGTTCAGCTTATGTCTTTAGTTGGAATTTACTTTTCCAGGAAGCAAAGAACATCACCGTTGGGTTGGAGGTCATGTTTTGTTCAGAACGCGTCCGTGTGTGTGTGCACCTGTACGCTCTGTTCAATCTTTATCTACTGGAAGATTTGCGTCAGATTTTAAATAATAATGTGAAACAGGACGAAATGTGTAAGAATTTTGAGAAAAGGAATTAGAAAGAAGTGATTGACGGCAGTTACCCCGTTTATCAAAGCATATTAACCTCAACAGCAACTGTAATTTCAACTTAAGGAAACGCTGTTTGCAGGCAAGCATTAAACACACAGGTCACAGGAATACACGGGTGACAAGGAAGTAAAGGAAGATCAAATATCTTTTAATAAAAGTGAACACCTAGCACAGGTTAGTTGGCGTAAACTTTGGTACTTGTTTATTTACCAAGCCTTTTCTGGGGTGCAGCCACCTTACATCACTATAATGCTGGAGTGGAACTTTGGTCCCTTTGAAAGTCACTCAAACGACGGGCTCGTGCTTGAGGTCCCTCGAGCTTGTTTGGAAAGTCTTTTCCTTTCGTGCTTTAGAGATCGATACTCTTCAAACCTATGCACAGTTCAAAACCATGATCGCAAACCACTGTGTATCAATCTGTAACTGTTTTATAATGTAATATTTTATTATGTTGTGTAACTGCTTTGTCTCTGTGAGCGAGGGCAACCTCAGTGAACCTTCGCAGTTTATAAAGGTTTGAAATGTAAAAGCTGTTACTGTGCCTCACCACCTCACGCAGTAGCTCAGCGGCCTCTGCTTTGTTTTATGACACATTTCGTGAAAACAGGATTTGGTGGTTACATAAATACAAACCTTTAGTGTACTTTCATGTAGCTTGAATTAACGTTTTATTAAGTTTTTTGATCTGGGGATTTTTACGGATAAGTGTCTGCTTTTACATTTTGAACCATGTGTGCCGGCATATGCATTTATGTGTGTGTGAGCATGGACGGGTCCTATATGGAAGCAATTACTGGCAGCGAGGGCCCTCAGACACCCACAGTGCCTCTCACTCTGGGCCAAGCGGAATGTATCTCCCTCCTCCTCTCCCCCTTTCTCTTTCTGTCTCTCCATTTCTCTCTTTCTCTCTGTCTTTTTTTACTACTTCTCTCTTTCTGTACCTCTCTCTCTCTCTTTTTCTCTCTGGACTCGATTACTTTCGTATGAGCCCCAACAAAGGGGCAAGGTGAAACCCCTTTTCTATTTTTTTATTGGGAACAAAAACCACGGCCATATTTTAATTCACATCACACATTTCCAATTTGTGCAAACAAGCCCTGAAAATACCACCGCTAATTAGACTAAACACAAACGTGTATGTGTGCTTACATGTGTGCATGTTCTCATGCAAAGAGAGGCCATCTCCAGTTGCATTACTGCACCCCCCCCCGCCCTTTTTTTTTGGGTGCTGCACAGCCAGAGCCATGTAGGATATGAGTTTTTGGGGGGTCCCTATATCATGTGGTTTTGGGTGGAGACGAGCTCCTACGGTGGCCGTAAACGTCTACTGTGTGTGTGTAAATGTGTGTATGTGACTTTGTTGTAAAGGTAAGCATGCTTTTTCAGGACATCCTAATTTAGAATTTAATGCTTGAATCACCAGAAGAAATTGAATTAGTGGTAAAGCATCCAGTGAAAAAAGAAAACCCACAGATAAACTGGCAGCGAGCAGTGACAGGATTGCAGTTGTCAGGGTTTGGCAAACCGTTGTCACCCCCTCTCTTGTTACAGTAAAGAAAAGCTCAATGGAGGAATATTGTCCGCCCTGCCAGCGGTCTCACTTCCTCTGTCTGTGGGAACTGAGAAGTCGGTATTTGCCATGTGTATATCCCTCCAAACTGACTCTAAATGAGATAAATAAGTTCAGACTAAATTGGCAGCTTGCGTCCAAAGTGATTATTCTTTCCTTAATGTCTCCTCATTGGAATGGGAGAAGACTTGGCCTGAACGGGAATACCGCGGGGTGTGGCAAGGCGGTCTATTCCAACACAAAGAAGTGACGAGTGATGGCAGCCAGAGTTGACTTGTCAAGGTTTTTAAACAGACACAAACACACACACACACACACACACACACGTACACATGCAGCGCTCTCATGTGCTAACCCCGTCCTCTGTAAACCGTTTGTCTCTCACTCCACACTCCTCTAAACTTGGCCCGTGACAGGGTCTTGCATTCCCTTCCCATGAGTCCTAGCGTGGCTAGTCAGCAGAAGGACCCCAGATTGCGCTGGCTGCGTCGCCGCCTGCCTCGTTTGGGAGCGTGCCTGGGCCCTCCTTCTCAGTAACCTTGGTTTGCCCCCTCTGTTTGTGAATTCCTGCTGCTCCAGTAGGACCACAGTGTCCCCAGCAAAATGATTTCTGGCAGTGGGCAGCTGGAAGGACTGGTGGGAAAGTGAGTTGAAAGCTCAGATTGCCTTTCAGGCAAACAAATAAAGCATGATTGTAGTGTTTCACCTAAGAGTCTTTTAGAGAAATTGCTTGACAAAAACGGAGAGCCGGAGCGTGTCTGTTATTCATAACACGGCGCCAGGTCGAGAGTCACGAGCGCGTGACGTTTGACGATGAACAATCGGTCACATTTTAGATACACATATTTAGCAGTTAAGACAAAGACAGCTTATCTCGTCACATCAGCAGAACGTAACGCCTTGCTGGACGATCCTGCTTGTGATTGGTGCTTTAAGCTTCGCTGAGAGATGTGATTGGTGATTCAAGTCCGACCAGAGGTTGCAATTGGTGCGTTTTGAAGCCTCAGATTTCCTGCTGTGGCGGTGTTTTGTGTCTGCCAACACCCAGACTCTGGAGTGTTTAGCCTTCACTGCTAGTTCTGCTGTCTAAGGAATGTCATTGGCTTGAGTATTTTTTGGTTATGTCTCTCCATCTCTCACTGTCTTTATACTACTCTCCCTTTCACTCAATTTTGTCTAAAATCATAGTTATTTGTGGTGCGGCGCTGGATAGTTTGTGGTTTTCGGAGTGGCTGTATTATTCCAGTATTGGATATCTAGTCTTCCACCGTAATGTTATAAGAGGCTTCCTTGGCTTAAAATATCCGATAACTTAAAATGGTATAAATATTAGTATCCTCCCAGTATTTTTCAAGGTCCAATATCGATACAGTCGATAGAGTTACAGTTTGGAGCTGTGATAATCTATTGTATATTCTAACGTTGCCTTATTTAAACGGGAACTGCACTGATTTAACACATAAAAGTCCATTTACGGGTCTTAAGGAATAATACTGCATTCGGGAAAGAATTCGTATAAAGCCTTTTGTGGCTACAGAGGCAGCTGCGCAAAGTAAATTTTGTCTGATAAACATCGGAATCTGAAGACTATAAGTCTGAAGAGAATCTGCGGTGTGGAGTTCAGGCCCAGTTATCCTTATCTCTGCATGAGCCACTACTAGCATACCATACCCGAATCTAAGAAGGAATGCGTGGAATAAAAAACAAAAAAACATAATATCTCTGGTTCTGCAGCGTTGATTTAGTTTAAACCTTTGTTTGTTCCATGTGGGTTCGTTATAAGAGTGCAATGCTAAATCGCTGGAATACGCTTCTAAACCGAATCACGTTACAAGAATCGAATTTTTCTGAAAATACGCCAACATCTTTAAATCAGTTCCTTTTTAACCTGCTAATTTGAACAGTTTATACGTTTTAATCTTACGGTGGATTATTCGATTAATCAATTCGTGGACTATCTCACTGAAAATGAATCATCATCAGTTTTGATAATCGATTAATCTTTTCTCTTTTTTTTTTTTTCCATCATTGTCAATGGAATTGGTTTTGGATTGTTGGCCTCCGGGAAATTGTGATGAGCCTTTTTGACTGTTTTCTGACATTTATTAGACTCAACTGTTGATCTATTAATAGTAAATAGTCACACATTGACACAATAATCCATAACGAAAGCAATGGGCAGTTTATTTCAAACCTGCTAACCTGTTCATCTGTTCTCCCGCGTGCCTGTCTGCCCACATCCATTCCGATTCTTCCGCCAGTCTATCTGTTTGCTTGACGGTCCACTGTGTCACAGCGCTACTAATGGCCATTGCTGAGCCAGCCACTTTCTAAATGACACCCTCCTCCGCTCAATACAGCTGCCCTGCAGTTACGCACTCACTCCTCTCCCCCTTTTTTCTTTTCCTCCCTTCAGTCTCCACCGCTTCCTCTCATGCACAACACAGTGGCTTCCCTCCCTCGCGTTTCCACTCAACATGCCTTTTGACGAAAGAACCTCATCTTGTATGACACACACACACACTTTCATACATCACATATCACCGGCTGAATGACTGACTGACAGTGTACGACTGGAGCATCTTCTCCCCGCTGTTCGCAGCCCCCTCACCAACGGGATGATTCGTTCATTCATCATTTCCCCCCACCACACCCCCATCTCTCTCTACCTTTAAAGATATATATTTTTTTCTCCCCCTTCACACCACATCCCTTCCTTTCCCTTTAAATCATCTTTATCTTGTTGTAGGTGTGTGCGCTTGTGTGCGTGTTAGCAGCGGAGGGTGGCGCAGCACATTTCCTCTATTGTAAGACGGATCTGTACGAAAGACATATGGAAGCCAAATTGAGTTTGGCCCTAGTTTGACTACAGCAACCCTGCCAGAGTAAATCATGGATCAAAACACACTCGTGATCACTCTCATTCTCCACACACATCAGCTCTCCAACCTCTCCATACCCTAGGTGCCACTTGTATTTACGGATTTTTCGCATTTGCTTGAACACATTTGTCCATTCAGAAGTTACATTTTCAAAACAGTTCACCCACAGGCCTAAACTGAAAGCCGCGAACGCTCACAAAACATGCCATTTGTTTTTCAAATGAATGCATTCTTTCAACCAATCATTGCACAACTGACAACAAAATATAGTACTTCATTTCTGCAGTAATTAAAAAATGCTTGTCAAAAAAGGTAAGCAAGCATATCACAGCATGAATAGCTCTATTTTTTTTTTTCCAAAGATGATTTTAGCAGAGAAAACAATGCACCTGCACTTTTTGTGATGCACTGTTGAAATACTTTTTATTTTTTTTTTAAAAGGGCAATTTTCAAAGAAAGTTTTCTTCATTAAATTGTATAATTGTGCCCATGAACTGTTGTGACATGTTTAACCTACAGCGGTTAAGTACCTAGACTAGGCACACTGGGACATTTATTATGGTACAGCTTTTGTACTCATTGCATTGTTTCTTCACCAAAGAACCAATAAAGAATTTCACCCAAACTTGTGCAAGAGTTGTGCAAAGGAGTTTCATACAGGTGCTTCAGGGATTCATAATAATGCAAGGAATTTCTATCAGCTGTGAATAGATGTTTTCCTTTTGTTTAACACAGTTAATCCAATAGAATGTTGGATCTTTCTACAAATTCTTATTATTTTTTTTTAAAAAGGGTTTGAAAATTGTGTGAAACCAAACAAAAAAGTGTTTACGCATTTGTAAGAGAAAACTTCGGCGGTGCTAAAAAGGTGACGATGTTCTAGCAAACGAGAATAACTGCAAAGTCGTTCAACTAACTTTGTTCATTGCGAGTGAACAAACAGTAGCCCGTAACCGGATGTTCATCTTGTCTTTCCTCTGCACTCTTCTGTCCTTGGACCTCACACTCACAAAATCCCCCCTCAAAGTTCATTGGTTAATCAGCCAGGGGTTCCAGCATCCTAAAAGATGGTGGTGGCAACATTTTGGCACAGGCAGCTCATAACTGGATTGCTGTAATTATTCATTGGGAGAGTGATGCCTTCCAGGGGCTGAAGATTGATTAGGTTTGATATGCGACTTAGTGTAATCTGTCTTTGACCAGGGCTCCTGTCCAAATTGGCAGGAATAATAAAAAGAGAGGAAGTTATCTTTTAAAGGGAGAGGAGAAACGAGTGAGCAAATGAAGGCGGAGGTGGGTGGACAAAGGGAAGAGAGAAAGATTGAGGCATATCCTGTGTCATATCTCTTGTGGCGCCCTTCGCCGTACACAAACCATCAATCTGCAAACAACAACAGCAGCGCGACCATTTTGTTTACAGTTCAGAAAGGTTCCCAAGCTAAATAAAGCCATTACAACCTCGACGTACAGCACCTCTTATTATCAGTGTTATTGTGTACTTAGTTCAAAGTGTTAGTTTCATGAGCACATTTGGGTCGGTTGTTTTTATGCCTTGCTTGTTTTGTCAGCCAGACCAACGCGATCCTCGGTTGTCTCGTTTTCCACGACTAAAGTGCGTCTTCAGTTAATCCTCCAGTGTAAGCATGGCAGAACTTAAAAGGCTCTGATTAGGCTGTTGTGTCCCACAGGTTGGCTAGATATAAACTCGTGACACACTCACAGTGCCCATACGTACCCCGGAGACCTCTCTTTGTGTTAATTAAAGGAGTCTCAACTGCAATTAGCAGCCTTTACAATGAGCGTACACCACAGATAGACACGTACGTGCACACGCGTTCACACACACACACACGCATTGAAACAGATACATCCAAACTGTGAGCACAGTTATGGGCCCACAAACACTCTTTACAGTTGCTTAAGTATCACTGCCATTGCATTTTGCTGCGAGGTCAACTATGCCAGATTGCCTGCGCTGTGCGCTGGTGGTGGCGTCTAAGATGTCACAGAAACGTGACTTTTAGCTGTGATTTAAAATGGCCAAATTAAGAGTGGATGCAGGAAAAAAATATAAAAATAACAAAAACACTAAATCATTCCTTACTGTATATTTCAATGTAGAGAGTTTTGGTTTTATTTATTCAAGGTTTTAGTCATACATCACGTCTCCAATACAATAGAGGCTTCTTCTTCTTTTACTTTTTTCTTTTATACTTTCTACTGTACAAATAGTTGTGAGGAAAACTTTCGACAGTGCTCTATGGTGTCAAGCAAAATTCTATTCAACTCTATTATACCGGGTTGGAGGCAGACAATGCATGTGCAAATCTCAAATCCTGAGGTGAAAAAAACAAAACTGCCTGCATAACTACACACTTTTGCAGTCGGTTTTATGACTCTCTCAGTGAACTGACCCTTAAAGACTTGTCTTTGTTGTTTGTTTGCTCAATGTCCAGTGTCTTTGTGTCTTATTTGTGTATGGATTCCCACGAACTAAGACCTGAGTTGCTGTGCTCCTCTCCCAATTTAGACCTAAACATAGAGCCTGGGTCCATGGTGGCCAAATGGCCCATCATCCTGTCTCCTTATGTACCAAATTAGTCCCGAGCTGTCCCAGTGTGCTCCAGCCTTGTCTACAGGAAATCAAGGCCAGGTGGAACTTAAGTGAATGAAGCCCCACTTTGGCACATTCTAGCTGGGGAGATGGTGGCAAGAGCAAGCCCCCCCCTGGAGCTTGTCAGACGTTTGGAGAGGACACACACACACACGCACACACAGGTGCGAATACCTACTCGCTGATGTTCACACAGGGCCATAAACTCACAGTGGTTAGGTTCTGTCAACTCTGGCAACGCAGCTTAGGCACTCCACTCCCATATTTACTTATTTATTGGCCGCAATGGCTGCGATGACAGGGCCACTCACTCTGGGAAAAGCCTCCCGGGCTCCACGACGTCCCTTCAAGCGATAGCGTAAAAATTTTAAGAGCCCCGGGCCTAGTTTGATGATTTTGACGTGAATTAGCGTGTAGTCGAGTTGTCGGGTGCATTCAGGGGGCTAACTGTTTCTAATGCGTTTACCCGCTCGCCTTTTGGAGTGTGTCTGTGTGTCTCAAAGCGAAGCGAAGTGTCACTTAATAATTTAGTCGTTGGTTTCGTCCCCCTCGCCGTCCATCCGTCCATTCGCAGCCCTTTATGTCTTGCCTCTGGGAATGCTGCGGCCATCCCTCTGCCTCTCAGGGAGTGATAGAACGAGCAGAGACAGGTGACAGAATCCGGTGTGGTGGTGTGTAAGGACAAAGTGAGAAAGATTGACTGCGAGAGAAAGAGAGGCAGACAGCAGAGTGAACATAAATGCTCAGAAACAGACAAGAATTAAAGGAGCACGAGTTGATTTATGAGTGATAGGAAGATCATGAACAGCAGCCACTTTTTTTAATCAACATTTTTACAATGCAGGTTCATTACACAGAACCTCACGTCCGTTCTGTCATTAAATCTGTCTTACGTGTCTTATGTATTAAAGCAATGCAACGCAGACACGCAAAATGGAATATACGCCCATGTCCTACACACAAACACACACACACAGCTGGGTTTCTGGCCTCTGTGCATGCCAGATGTAGACATTTCTTCTTTCTCTCCCTCTCTCTCTCTCTCTCATCACGGTTTTTAGACTAATAGGTTCTTGTTCTCCGTGGAACTGGTTCTAAGGCGAGCGCGGGAACACAAAGCCTGCACGCCAAACCTGTGGCTACGGTTGTAATAATCAAATAATGTAACTTGGCCACGTGTAAGAATGTGTGTTAATACACGAGAGCTTTCAACAAAGTCCCTCAATGCCAGTGGCCTCCTATATACTTTAATATGACTTGATGTTCACTTAACCCCCCCCCTTCTTGGTAATTGAAACCTGATGGTGGAATAATAATCGTTTCTTCATTTTTTTTTTTTTTTTTTTTCTGCTTTCTGCATTCACTAAGCTGATTTTTTTGCCTGGGCTGTTGGATAGTATTCAATTTCAAGAGGTTTGGAAGAGGGGAGGGCATTGTGATGGGCAATACACTCACAACCCCTCCGGAAGAGGAGCTAAAATGACTGAATGAATGAAAGAAGAAGGACGTGCTTGGGAAAGAGAATTACATTATTCTATTACATTTTTAATCTTTCCCACGCAAGTGAAGTCCAAAAACCAAAAGTTTGTAGTTTGTTTGCTAAGTGGTTTTTACGACCACAGGATGATTTGTGTGACATTTATTTGGGATTTTGTGTGTTTGTCGTGTTGTTAGCGGTTATGCTTCTCATCATGTGAGTGCCACAAACAAAAAGACTCCTCTGGCTAATGTGACCCACATGTTTTTGTTTTTTTTTCTTCCCACCTCTCTTCCAGCTCAGCATTTGTTTTCGGGGGGGATTTAGATGGTGCACACTTTTGTGAGGTCATTGGATTCAAAAGCAGTCGTGGACTTCCCTGTTAGTCACAAAGGTTTGACTCACATTACTTCACTAATTAACAGATGCACAGCTGGCTAGTGATGACCTCCCTCGGAACATTTGGACACAGTCATACCCAGACATGCATATTTCACTGATAAATCCCTCATTTCTGTCTCAATTTGACGAAAATAAGTCAATTTTTTTTACATGCCGTATTGGACCAAATATAAGATGACCCTGACCACGAGACGACTCCCCCTTTTCCAACATCTGGTTTTGGAAAAAGACTCGTCCTGTTGGGAGTGTTTCCGGGAGATACTGAGAAGAGAGTCCTCATCCTTGAAGCCTTTTCGCTCATAAAAGTGAAGCATGGAATACTTCCATTTAACGAAAGCATAAAATCCTACATTTGTGGAGCTTGTTTATCAGTCTCATACGCACACTCTCGAGTAACGGCACAAAGGAAGAGTGTCAACCATTGTGCAACCAAAACAGGAAGAGGATAACACCTTTGTTTTCCCAAGTAGCTATAGGTAGCTAACCTCAGTTACCAAAGAGTATAAATGTAAGTTCTTTGCAGTAGCGGACAACCAAAGTGAACCGCAAAAACAAAATGCAGAGTGTCCTGCTTTGCTTTTAGTTGATAGTCTCTGAGGTAAACGGAAAGCGATCCGGTCGTCTTTGCGACAGCGGCGGGAGTTGAAAAGTGGTCTGTTTCCAATGACAAAAACACAGTATGCTTCAGTGTAATGTTCGCTGACAACGCATTTCATTAGTTGTCTGCCAAAATGTCTGGTCTTACAATACAACAATTAATAGCTTTTTTATGGTTATGTTTAAGCTCTGGCAGCACTTGAGAGAGGGTTAGGGGAACATCATGTCTTGGTTTAATACAGAAACAGTATGCAGTGACATAAGATTTACCTAAAACTACGCCTCTGCTAACCTTACCAATGTGTTTGCGTCGCCTAAACTGAACCACAGTAGGGACTCATTTTGTAGGTGAGAGGTTTGGCCATCAGAAACTCCTGTAGGTTAAACTGGGCTACATACTGTAAACACTTTTAGTGATGACTAACTCTTAAGGACTTGAAGAAACTCCATTACAACATTAGGGCTGCATACAACCCACAATGCAGCACTCTCTCAGTCTGTCAGTACACCGGCATCCTCTCCACTCCAGAAAATTATACGTAATTGTTAAGTCTTCAAATATAACACTATAATTGTAATTGTAATTTCCCCCAAAAGAATACCGTCTGCTTTTTGGGCCACTGCGGTAATTTCTTCTGCTGCTGTATTTCCTGTCAGTATTTGTCCCATCACGACAAAAAGCAATCCTCAAGCAAACAGCTGTGAAGGTTACCGTAACAACCACTGACGTTGCACTCTGTTTCATCTGGGCCTCAGCGAGAGTAGAAAGTGTTTCAGTGAGTGTCAAAGGGAGCAGAAAGCTAAAAGAGGTAAAAGATGTATTAGTGAGGTCAGGAGGAAAAAAAAATCGGAGGGCCTTGAAAGAGGAAGAGTAAAAAACAGAATAATGAGAGACGGAGAGATGGGAAGTTAGCAAAAAGAAGAGAAGGACTTAGTCAAACTATCAGTGCTGGGTTGGTTGGAGATTGGTGGTGGTGGTGGTGGTGGGGGGGGGGGGGCTGTAAAATGGGGGCGCGGGCGGGGTTGCCACAGCAGCGTTCCGGGGGGGCAGGCGGTCCCCTCTCAGGGGGGGAGGGGGGACGTGGGGCTGTCAGGGAGCCGGGCAGGTAGAGACACAACGCCCGGTGACGGGGGGGGAGCACGGGTCAGTGAGAGAGGACAGGAGCGAGGGGATGGAGGCAGTGAAGGGGTGAGGTGGAGGCCTGTCTGATGAGGTGAGAAGAGAGAGAGTCGAAGGGGAGGGAGACATGAGGGAAGTAAATGAGGGTGGTGGAGGAGAAGAGCAAGAGATGATTAGAAGAGAATTATCCAAGTGTGAGCGTGGATGACTGTGGAGCTAGAGGAGGAAATAAGAGGGAGAAAAAGCAGAGGGCTGGGTCAGGGTGCCCCGATATATACACGTCCATATACAGCCCAGTCAGTAGGCAAGTGATGGAACTCATCCTCTTCTTCATCCCTACACGTCTTGGCTCATATGTAACCCTGCTGCACCACACCGCTGCTGTCATTTCCACAAGTACTTTGTGCTAGGTATGGCGCAGAGCAGCACCTAATCCTACGAAGCAGCTAACAAGGGTGCTACATCACAATGCAAACAATCCCGATGTTAATTTTCTCTTCTCTGATGTTTGTTCGATATCTACGACCCGAGTCCTGGGATCAGAGTCTAGTTACAGAACTTTTCCATCATTCTTGTGTACAGTAAAAGCGTCGGCATCGTAACTTCCAAACGTAAACGTATTTGGGGTTAAAGTTACATTTTGTCGAACTTTAGCTGCAAAAACCTGGCGGGAAAATCAGGGTATTGGTTCATAGCGCAGAGGTTCTCAAAGTTTTGGTGAGTCAAGGCCAGTTTGTGGATTTTGATAAAGGGCAATATGTGAAAAGAAAATCCACTCAGGAAATCAAAAAAAGTCCAAAATATCTTTGGTGATGTCCGTGTTTGTAAATGCTGCCAGTTCAAGGAAATTACTAAAAAAGCACAATATTGTGTAAATTAAAAGACTTTTTTTTAATTAAAAGAATTAAAAGTGCTTTTGGTTTCTCGCAGGCTCTATATTGAGAACCTACTTTCTTGAGGTAAAAATTTAGTTGATTTATCAATTCTCAAAAAAAATATTTTTTTAAAAATTGCCAAATATTCACTGTGTCCAGCTTCACAAATGTGAATATTTTCCGGTCTTAATATTTCATAATAGTATATTTAATATCTTTGGGTTTTGGACTGAGGGTTGAACAAAACCTTGTGCTCTTTCCTCATTTTATGACATTATATAAATTAAAAAAAAAACGGTTCCAATAATTGACAAAAGAATCAGTTGTAGGACCTAGTTATGTCTCTGGAAGATCCACTCTATATATGATACTGTAAAGTTTATTTTGGGGTAACAGGGAGCCTGTTGTGTTACTGGGATGACCTAGTAAAATAGGCCTGAGTGTGTGTGTGTGTGTGTGTGTGTGTGTGCAGTGGGGTGAAAGTGTAGTGCAGAAAAAAGGTAAAGTAAGGAAGCCAGACAGCTGTAGGATTCGCTGTAATTTGGTGAGAAGAACAATGGTCTGGTCAGTTCGGTGCCTGCAGGGTCAGAGGTGCAGATGTGTACTGGATCTGTGTTTGTGTGTGTGTGTGTGTGTGTGCGCGCATGGATACACATGTGTACCAGTGTCTGTGTTGTTGCCGCTGATAAAATTGTAGGTTTTTTTTTTTTTCTCCTCCTGACCTCATGAGTGGAATCTTCCCTTCTTGGAAAAACAAAACGAGCACGTGGAGCACTTTATACATAACATGTGTCATTAGGTCATGAATTGCCAAATAGGCATTAGCAGATTGTGCTCTCAGCCATTAACCTCTGTTACCACAAATACAGTTCAAAATCGTAAATAACTCATAAGACTTCAAGAGGACACTTTTTTTTGCCCTCCTCTTGTTTTTTTTCCACAAAGGTGCACTTATTAGTGGAGGCCAGATTGCAGTGATCAGTGACACAGACCATCATGTGGCTCTGTAGCGTTACTCCCAGACCTTTCGGTGCCCTCGACTGTGTCTCTCTGTGTCTTCCTCGGCGTCTCCCTCTCTCTCTCTGCCGTTATCACAAGTGGAGGGCTGTTCCTGTCTGTGTCATATGATGTCTTGTGGCCCTTTAGTGGTAGCAGAACAGTGACAGTTCTATCCCTGTGCCATCTGATCGACACGCCATTCCTTGTCACATGCACACTATGAACTCTGGATGTTTCTCATGGCAGCCCTCAGTGAACCAGTGTTCTCTCGCCGCGTTCGAGAAGCATCCTCCTCAGCAAAGAGACACTCATCGACCTTTTTTATGCTGGCCTTAATCATTTGTTTCTGCGGCACATAATCACCATCACTGCACAAATTATGTTGTTTCACTTTGCTCTCCCTCTGCTTCTGTCGTTCCATTTGCCCTTGTTTTAGTGTGTAAAAGGCCAATTTGTGTTGGGTTTTGCTCAGTTGTGATTTCATTCCATGAAAAATTCTCTTAGATGTCAATGTTTGGGAAACAAACAGGCAGTGCTGAGAGGTCAGATGGGTATAATAATCCAGGCTTAGTGATGGAGGGTGCTTTCTGAAACACACTTGTAGCTTACGGTCAAAAGAAAATACGTTTTTTTTGTCTCACTTTTACTCTGTGTGTTCTTCTTTTACTCTCCTTTACCTGACGTGCTCTGTCTATAGGCTTTAGTTTATTACTTCTTCTATTCATTTATTTTTTTACATTAAATCATCTTTTTTCAAGCTGTAGAGGTTAAGCTGTTAACCTGTACTTTAAAAATTATAACTTCTATACTTAACTTGGAGGATATTACATGCATTCACATCAATTACAGAAAATACATTATATTATCATTCTGCACAACGAGCAGTATTATGGTTAAAAATGCACAGAGGAGAAGCTGTGCTGTCAGACTGTACACAGCACACAGACCTAATAGTTTTGTAATATACAGAGTCCTTTAGGGGGGTGGGGGGGGGGGCAGTAACGTATACTGGAAATTTAGGCTTTGCTCTGTAACTCTTCATTCTTGACAATCCCCTCCTGACTGCTTGGACTTGTAGGACTGTACCCCAGACTGGGCGTGTTCGTCGCTGGGGAATAAGGATGCCATGGCAGAGCTTTAACCTCATGCACACACTTGTATTGATCCATACAAGCCTCAGTGACTGTTGCTACAGGGTGGGCTGCACTCTGTCACACAGGGCTCCCCTGTCTCTGGTCACTGGCTGCTCAGAAGGCCTCCAACACATCACACACCGGTATCCAGCCCACACACATCATCCTCTGGGGCTAACACACTGTCACCAACCCTGACCTACCCTCCTGCCCCCCCCCCACACTCCCTTTTTCTTTCCCTCTTTCTCTAGCTCACTTTTCCTCTAATGAGTTGCAACACTGATAACGAGCCTGATGATCTTCCATTGATTCGGCTATCACTTGCTTGTCTGGTAATTGATCCGTAGCTGAGCCTCTAGTTAATTATATGGGCTTCGACATGGACCCCTGCCCCGGGGGGAATTCTCAAGTCCTGCACAATAATAGTTTTAATAAAGGAGCCTGCAAATCTCCTGCATCCTTTCTTCCTTCCTGCTTCCCTGCATTTTTTTTTTTTTTATCTTTCTATTTCCTTCTTCTTCCCTGTTTCCCTCTTAAATATCTTCATCTCCGTATTTTTACTTCTGTGTCTCTTTCTCGTTTCCTCTGTCATCACGGCCATTACCATCAGCAGAGGCAAGGGGAGAGGAAGGGGGAGGGAAGAAAGAGAGAGAGAGAGAGAGAGAGAGAGAGAGAGTGAGCAATATTGGCAGAGTCCACTCCTCCCTCCCACAAATAACAGCCATTAACCAACCAGGTCAGAAGCTGAGCCACCAGCTTGACTTGAAACACTGAGTGCCACTCGAGAAAACCCACGGACTCGCACATTTGCAGACAAGAGGGAGAAAGCGAGAGAGGGAGAGAGTAGGAGAGGCGTGAGCTGGAAAGCAAAAAGGGACCTCGGCCACTAAATTGTCACTTAATATAATTTGCATAAGCCTCATGCATTACCTTCTCAAGAAGTTGTTAAGAGCGGAGCGTGCGGTACATGGACAGGAGGTGACACATTACGCCTTTTATGACAAGGCTGCTTTTGCCTTCTGACAAAGCGCAGGCCACTATGCAAGATAAATGAAGCAAGGAATAGGAAGGGAGGGAAGGGGGGGGGGGGGGGGGAGCAAAAGAAAGACTTAGAAGAAGAGAAAAACATCACAGGAGACAAAAGTAGAGGAATAAGATGTAGGCAGGGGGAGAGAAAGGAGTGAAGATGTAAATTAAGCTTGAGACAAAGACACAATCGCATATTTTCAAAGTGGTAGGACACGCTGTATACTTTTCTCTCTGCCAGCAGAAATTTCTTGTACATAACAGTAAGGTGTCATAATCCCAGTAAAGGTTAACAGTATACTGCCATTAGTACATCGTACAAAAGGCTTTTAACAGACGATCAAGCACCTGTCGGCAGCAATTTACCACAAAATTTGAAGTGACTTTATATATCAGAAGCCATTTAATGTAGCCGGGGAGAGAAAGTTCTCTCTCTGTCCCTCTCTCTTTTGTTCCTTGGCGGGGGAGAGATCACAGTGACATCTCCCTCTCGCTGCAGACTGAGGCACCTGGTCTGTCATTTCTCTAATGATGGTGGGGTGAAAAGACTGGGGTAGAGAAGAGGAGATGGGAGATTTAAAGGGAAGAGGAAAAGGAAAGGAGGAGGGGGGATGTCTTCATTGTTTGAGACGTGTCCTATGCTGTGTCAAAGGAAGAATAGATCTCCTTCCTCTTTTTTTGGTTTTATCCTCCTGTGTGTCTTTTTCTCCATGTCTGCCTCCCTTTACTCGTACATCCCTCATTTTATTCCCTTACCTTTGCTGCTGTGGGGACCAATTTGGCTAAAATGGAACCTCTTCCTCATTTTTTTCTTAATTAAAATCTGAGAGCCTCCGCGGGGGGGTTTCCTCTGTGTGTGTTCGTCTGTGTGTGTGCGTGTGTGCGTGTGCCTGCAAGTGTGTGTGTTCGTATGCATGCCGGTGGCAGATTGCCTGCGTTCCATTAGTCTTTCATTAGAGTGGGAGAAAATCAAACAAAGGCACCAGATTTTTTTTTTTTTTTTTTTGTTTTGTTGTTGAGATATAACAAGTCTATTGATAGTTTATTTTTTGGTTTATTTTCGCTTGTTTATTTTTTTTATTGCTGCCCTACAAATTATTTTCAGCTCTGATTAGAGACCCTTAATGTTGCATGCAATACTGCATTTTTTTTTTTTATTTTGTTTTTATTTTAAACAAAGAAACAAATACTTGATAACAATCTGCAACGGTGATGCTTTTCTTCGAGATATTTTGTTTTTTCTTTTCTTTTCAAGGTAAAAGCCTCTTTCGCTAACCACCGTGCGTGTGCGTGTGCGTGCGTGTGTGTGTGTGTGTGTGTGGCGGGATGGTCCCTCAGGGGGACTGAAAGTTGCTCTGAGACGTGCCGGCCACTCGCAGCGCAAATGGTAATAAGGCAGGGGGACAAACGCTGCCCCCACCTCCTCCTGCTCTGCGATGGCGCTTTGCCCCACCTTCCTCCCCCTAGCAGAGGAGGGGTGTGTGTGTGTGTGTGTGTGTGTGTGTGTGAGTGAGGAAGCGTGCAGCGCGATGTCATTGAGCATCTCAGAGTGGAGCGGCACAGTTGACTCAGTTGAGCCCGCACCGGCCCGACACACACATGCTCACTCGCTCGCTCTCACATGCTCCCGCTCTATCGCTCGCACACACACACACACACACACACACATACACACACACACATACATACAGACTCAGGCGCTCATGTTCAGTTCCTCAGCGGCTGCAGCGGAGTACAGAGAGAGAGAGAGAGAAAGAGAGAAGGAAAGAGAGAGGACAGGCGGCACGGCACGGACGTCGAGAGAGGGACACAATCTCAGAGAGAGAGAGTAGCTAAGGGAGAGAGAAAGGGAGAGAGAGAGAGAAACGGGAGGCAGGGAGAGCTGGATAGCTGGTGGCTCACTCCCACACCTCATCTTCACTTTGCTGGGACAGGCACAGAATTGATGGTAAGAGACATTCATGCATTTTATTTGCTCGACTGTTAGCTTTCTTAGACGCTTTTCGTGAGACTTTTATTTTGAATTTAGTTTACTTTTTTTTTTTTTTTTCTTTTTTTTTTTTTTTTTTTTTTAGAAAACATTTTGTGGACACACATTTTGTGCAAAACTGTTTTTTTTTATTTGTTTCAAATGTAGTTGTTTGTCTGCTGTCTCTGGTAGGGCACATTTCATATTCACTTTATCACATTAGAAAAGAATATTGATCTCCAAGATTACACAGGCTTGCATAGATTTGTTTTTATCCTTATGTGTGCATGTGCTCAGTGTTGAAGGGGCAGATGGAAGCTCCCAGGTTGTTGCAACTTTTTCTTTCCTACTTTTTTTTGAAACGTCTGTAATAATAGAGCAGTTGTACGTCTGGATGTGTGCATGCAGGTAAATGTGTTTCATTGTGTGTGTTTGTGTTGGGTCCATGTCCAAGTACAAAATGACTGACAGATGGATTAAAGCAAAAACTGAGGCCACGGGCAGCATCATGCACACCTCCTCGCTAATTCCCATAACCCCCCCCTCTTTTTTCTTTTACTCCATTCTTGCTCACCTTCTCATCAGCCCCCCCACCCTCACCCCCCC